>JAQQSW010000993.1:0-24051 GCA_028646575.1 Pseudocheirus occidentalis
CTATACACACACACACACACACACACACATATAATTTTAACTCTTTGGAGACCAAGATATATGACTTTTATCCATCTATCATAACCAGAACTTTATAGTTTAAAACATGGACATCACTCCAAGGAAGAAACATGCAATAATTAAGAATATTTTGCAATTCCCCAAAGGCAATCTATTTCATTATTCTCCTCTTTTTCAATTTTTGGTTCATGTCACTATCCATTTGCTAAATCTGTGAAGAATATACATATCAACCAATAAATCCATTAAAGTGCATGTCAAGTGTTGGAGATACAAAGGAAAAGACCATCCCCTTGACCAGAAGGATTTTACATTTTATGAAAATAAAAGTAAGTAAAAAATAGTTAAAAGTAAGTTGATGATTGACAAAATGCATATGCAATAAAGTTCCATTATTTAAGACTTAATTTGACATTGGAAACTTCATAGCTGAACTGTAGGTGATCTTTCCTTTCTTTCTAGGTTTTCATGAATTTAAGCTTTCTGGGTTCTCTTCCTAGCTCTTTCTCAATCACTTTTGTGGGATCTTCATCTAGGTCTTGTCTGCTAACTCTCTCTCACTGTCTCTCTCTCTCTGTCTCTGTCTCCCTCTCTCCTCTGTGTGTGTGTGTATGTGTGTGTGTGTGTCCCACAAGGCTTTGTCCTGGAATCTTCTCTTCTATTGCTACACTATTTCATTTGCTTATATCCCATGAATTCAATTACCCATGCTCCTGATTCTCTAATCTTTTTATCTAGCCCTAACCTCTTTCCTATTCTCCATTCACACATCTCTAACTGCTAGTTGGATATGTCAAACTTGATGTCATCAAGACATCTCAAACTCAAAATGTTCAAAACTAAAGTCATTTTTCCCCCCAAATCTTTCCCTCTTCCAAATTTCTCTAGTACTATTGAAGCTGTCACCATCTTTCCAGACATCCAAGATTACAAGCAAAGTTATCATCCTTGACTCTCTTACTCTTAATAATGAATCTGTTTCTAAGATCTGTTCATTTTACCTTCGTGATATCACACAAATATTCTCCCTTCTCTCTTAAGAGTCTGCAACTCCCCTGGTACAGTCCCTCATCAACTCATGTATGGAGTATCATAATAGATGAATTCTGATTGGTCTACATGCCACAACTTCCTCCCCATTGTACTTTATCTGCCAAACAGCTCTCAAAATTATCTTCTAAAAGTGCAGCTCAGTTGTTCAGGGAGGACTAGCACCTCTGCAGTCAGGGCTTTCTGAGCCCATTTTCAGAACTGCTCAGACACCTATCACCCAATTCTCAACTGCAACTCCAAGAAGCTGTTATATATACAGTTGTCACATCCTGTTAAAACCATCTCAGCAGTCATTGATCTAAACCAGATTAAGGATAATCATCAGGGCTAAAACCTGGTGGTACATTAAGGGGATATCTACCCCACACGTGTATGAAGACTTCTCCCAGGCAGAATAAGTAGATGAAAACAATTTGTTCCAATAGCCATGAAGGTCACTGAAATAGGTAGTTGGGAGAACTAAGAGCTTAATTTTTCATCAAAAAAGCAAAGTCATTCCTTGAATCCTGGGTCATTACCTGTCATCTTGAATTTTGTGTTGCCACTGGACATTAAATGATACTGGAAACAACAATGAGGCAGATGACTTTGTGCAATCTACCTCACTTAAGTCCAATTCAAGTGCAAGTCAAGGCATCACACCCATGATGTCATTGCTGTTCAGTTGCTCCAATTATTTCTGACTATTTATGACCACATATTTGGTTTTCCTGGCAGAGATACTGTAAGGGTTTGCCATTTCCTTCTACATCTCATTTTACAAGTGACAAAACAGAGGTAAACAGGCATAAGTGACTTTCCCAAGGTTGTGTAGCTAGTAAGTGTCTGAGGTTGGGTTTGAATTCAATTTTTCTTTACTCTAGGCCTGGTGCTCTATCTACTGGACAGTTAAACTGCCCTGTGATGGTACTGGCCTCTTCAAAACTAAAGAATTAACAGCAACACATTGGCACCCCCACTCAAAAAATTTATGTTCATCAACTCCAAGATCAAATATAATTTCCTCAACGTGATATGTACAGCCATTCATAACCTGCCTTTATTACTTTTCCAGTCTTCTTATATTTTAAACCACCAACACATGGAGCTATGATTCAGTGACACTTTTCTTTTTACTATGTCTTGAAAATGAAAGTCCTAGCTAGCTCTCCTTCATGCCTGAAATGGTCTCCTTTCTCATTTCATGTCTTGTATTTCTCTCAAATAATATTGCCCCTTTTACAGGAAACGTTTCCTGATCATCCTTTATTCTACTATTTTCCCTCTCTTAATTATTTAAAATTTACCGTGTGTATAAATTGTTTGTACACAATTTTTTTTATTGTCTCCCCTACTAGAGAGTGAGCATCTTGAAAGCAGAAACTGTCTTTCCTTTAAGTGTGTGTGTCTCCCCAATACTTAGCACAGTACATAAAACATATTGTGTTTAATGAATGGTTACTGATTCTTTGATTAACCCCACAAAAGGGGGCAGTATATCCCAATTAGTGGGGATTTTTGCATATAAAATGTCCTTGCTATATCTGCTTAGTAAATATATTTTCTATCAGATAATTAACTATGTTAGATAAATGGTGGGAAGCTCTCTAACGGAAACTCATGAATTGCTGTAGTAGAAACCAGAACCATCATCAGGTTAACCCTAGAAACTTGAGGAGTTGTAATAGTAAGTCACTCTTTCACAACCAATCTGCCAACTGAACTGGGAGTTAGTAAATCTGAAGGTGTTGTTGCAGACATACTTCGTCCCTTGGTATCTTGGAGTAGTAGGCATCTGAGGATACACATGACACTAGACATTGTGTGGGAACCAGAGTTAGTTCAATCATGTTATTTTCCACTTTACAAAAAACTAAGATTTGTTTACTTCATTAGGAAAAGTGCAATTTTAATTGTGGAAAAATTGGTGACCTGGTGAATTTTGAAAATAGAGTATTAGGGAAGTTAAGACAGCTTTGATGGATAGACATAGTGGAAGACTAAGAACACTTCTAAACACTGAGTGTTTAGAAAATAGTAGAAGACAGACGTTGTGATAGGATACTATTTTAGATAAAGGTTTTATGAGGTTGTGGTTGTTTTTTTTTTTGAGCGAAAGATCTTGCTGAATAAATATCAAAAATACTCTTTAGTCTATATTTTGTAAAGATGAAAGGAAGGAAAAAGGGCAAACAATAACAAGAATGTGTAGTAAGCACTTACTATGTTCCAGAAACTGTACTAAGTACCTTACAAATGTTATCTTATTTGATTTACTGAATCAAACATAAATTCCACTCTATGTTGTTCAAAATCTTTCATAAGATAGCCCCTCAATGACATTTTAAGTCTTCTTTACTCTTACTCACTCATATATTATTTGATCCAATGACTGTGTTTCCAGAATTATCAACCCATAAGAGCCAAGGACAAAGTGAAAGGTCAGTGTAACTCGGCTATATTTGGGGAAAAGTAGCAGGTCTGTCCATCTGTCCCCAAGGCAAGAAAGCAGCAAAACCTGCAACCCTGCAGCTGCCTCCATGTGGCTGCTTCACAGAACCTGGCCTACAGATTGCAGGGGTCTAAGTGAGTATTCAGAGGTTAAGTGCTCTTGCTTTAAACCATCAGGTCTTCGGTGGTGGTCCTGAGGTGCATAACCAGTGAGCCAAAGCTGGTGGGGGCTGCATAGGCAGCAGTCTCCTAATAGCTCTGGAAGCTTCAAAAACCTCAGCAATTTGGGAAAAAGGGCTACCCACTAAAGCAGAGTTCTACTGAGCCCAAAAGTCAAGTAATTGACTGGCAACATAAGCAGGCAAGGGAAGCAAAGGAAGCACAGCAATCCAACTTTAGATTCTTTTTTGGGGGACAAAAAGGGTCAAAGCATGGAAAGGAAGGAAGACAATACAGTCAGAACTCCCACACCAAAAGTTTCCAAGAAAAATGTAAACTGATTACAAGCCATAGAAGAGCTTAAGAATGATTTTGAAAACCAAATAACAGAAGTGGAGGAAAAATTGGGAAGAAAAATGAGAATAATGCAAAAAAATTATGAAAAGAGAGTCAATAACCTGATTGAAGAAAATAATACCTTAAAAATCCATTAACACAAATGGCAAAAGAGGCCCAGGAAGCCAATGAGGAGAAGAATGCCTTAAAAAGTTGAATTTGCCAGATGTAAAAACAATCTCAAAAGATCACTGAAGAGAATAATTCCTTCAGAATTATAGTAGAGCAAATGGAAGCAAATGACGTTATGAGAAATCAAGATTCTATTAATCAAATCCAAACAAATGAAAAAAAAACAGAAGGCAATGTGAAATATCTCCTTGAAAAAATCACTGACCCGGAAAATATATTCAGAAGAAACAATTTAAAAATTATTGGACTACCTGACAGCCATGATCAGAAAAAGAACCTAGAAATCATCCTTCAAGAAATTCTCAAGGAAAATTGCCCTGATATTTTAGAACCAGAGGGGAAAATAGAACTTGAAAAAACTCACTGATCACCTCTTGAAAAAGATCCCAAAAAGAAAACTCCTAGGAATGTTATAGCCAGGTTCTGGAGTTCCCATAAAAAGGAGAAAATATTACTAGTTGCCAAGAAGAAACAATTTCAATACTTCAGAAACAAAATCATAATAACCCAGAATCCAGCAGCTTCTATATTAAGGGACTGAAGGGCCTGGAATATGATATTCCAGAGATCAAGGGAGCTAGGGTTAAAACCAAGAATCAGCTACACATCCAAACTGAGTATAATGTTCCAGGGGAAAATAAGGTCATTCAATGAGGTGGAGGACTTCCAAGAATTCTTTTTTTTAAATTTATCGACTTGTTTATTCACTTTTAGTTTACAAGATTCAGTTCTAGAATCACTTGAGTTTCAGATTTTCTCCCCTCCCTTCTCCCCTCCCCATGGTGGCATACAATCATGTATAGTATCTACAAACAGTTTTACTTTGTACAGTAGTCTGGTTGTATAGAAGTGTTGTAACCAATGGAGTGAATATTGGAAAAAAGAAAAAGAAAAAAAAACCAAACATGGAAAAGAATGATAGCGTGTATTGCTTCAGTCTTCATTTAAACTCTGTTCTTTCTAGATCTTTCTCTGAGTATAGATTTCTCCTTCCATTCTGAGACTTGTAGAGTTGTCTTTTAACTGTGTGTTGCTGAGAAGAGTCCAGTTTATCAAGGTTGGTTGTCACACATATGATGTATCTGTGACTGTGTACAAATTGTTCCTGGTTCTGCTCTTCTCACTTACCATCAATTTGTATAAGCCTCTCCAAGTAATTATGAAGTCCATCTCCCTCCCATTTCTTATAGCAAAGTAGTATTCCATTTGGGGGTAAGGGGATGAGAGCAAGGATGATGGACAGTGTTGCAGGCTGGGGGAAGGGTTGTTAGAAGCATACACTTTTGTATAGGGATAGGGACAAAGCATAGAATAGAACAAGTGGGGGGCAGGGCAGAATAGGAAGGAGGGAAATATAGTCAGTCTTTTACAATATGTCCATTGTGGAGGTGTAATGAGTAAGTACACATGTATGGCCTGTATTAAATTGCTTTCCTTTTCCAGTGGGGGTGGATGAAAAGGGAGAAAGGGAAAGAATCTAGAATTTAAAGTTCTAAAATCAAATGTTAAAAATATATATGTATGTATATATCATCATCATCATCATCATCATCATCATCTTATACACCTGGGAAAAAAAGATACACAGGCATTGGGGTAGGGAGATCCATCTTGCCCTACTGGAAAGTCAGAGGGTTGATGAGGTAGGATATAGGAGAGAGAAGATTGAGGGAGGGAGTATACAATCGGATCACTGGTTTGGGGTGCTGGGTAGGGGAAAGATGGGGAGAAAATTTGTCATGCAAAATATCATCAAAATGAATGATATAAACTAAAAATAAAAAGAGTTTTAAAAAAGGGGTATATGACATCTTGACAAGTGAGGTAGAATATTGGGTAGTTCAGGAAAAAGAAAGTCTATCAGTCAACAATAATTTTTAAGTGCCTACTATATTACAGGCATGTTTATATTAACACAGAAATTGTCAATCTTCTCTCTTCTTGATTCCTTCTTAGGTTCATCCTTAGGTATGAAGAGGAAAAAAAGCATTATTAAACACCTACTACATGCCAGTCATTGTTCTATGGATAATGATAATGAAGTCTAGCATAAAACCCCAACTAATATCTTGGCAACTGGTCCCATAATTTCCTGATAAACAGAGGGAGAAGAAATTGAAGCAGCTTCAGATTTTATCTTTTTGGGCTAAAAAGTTATGGTAGACAGCAATTGCAGTCATGAAACTAAAAGACACTTGGTCTTTGGAAAGAAAGTTATAGGAAGTATGGGCAGCATACTAAAAAGCAGAGATAATAACCTTGTTATTATTAGCTATGGTTTTTCCATTACCAGTGTATGATTCTGTGACTTGGAATACAAGAAAATCTGAATATCACAGAACTGATGTTTCCAAATACTGGTGCTAAAGAAGACTTTTCAGGGTCCTTTGGATAATAAAGAGATCAAATCATTCAATAATTAAAGAAATTATTTCAGGCTATTTACTGGATGGTCAAATACTGAATCTGAAGCCTAAATACTTTGGCCACATAATGAGAGCAAAGGACTCCCTGGAAAAGAGTCTGATATTGGTGAAACTTAAAAGCGAAAGGAGAAGGGGATGGCAAAGAATGAGATGGATTGATAGTATCATGGAGGGAATGAATATGAACTTGGAGAGACTGTGAGAGATAGTGGATTATAGAAAGGTCTAAGATCCTTTAGAATATTGGGTCACAAAGAATCAGACATGATTGAACTACTCAACAACAACATCAGTTCTCTTTACCAAGCACAATGGTCCTGAGTGCTTCACAAGTGATAATGCATTTTATCCTCACAGCAACCCTCAACAGTAGGTGCCTTTTTGATCCCCATTTCACAGATGAGGGAACTGAGGTAGACAGCGATTAAGTGACTTACTAGTCACACAGCTAGTAAGTGTTTGAGGACAGATTAAAACACTGTTCCTTCTGACTCCAGGCCCAAAGCTCTATCCACTGAACCACCTAGATTGTATGAGGTTCTTGAAGATGTAAAGATTATAGAATTTAACTAGAGGTACAATGATTTTTTTTCCCTAGAGCTGTAGTCTGAGATACATGAACTGAACAAAGGCTATATAAGGAATTTAAAAAAAAACATAGTCCAGTTTGAAACTCGAGACAGAAAGAAATGGGCCCCTCATCAGAATCTGCGATAATCTAAAAAGTGTATGCTAAAGATGTGCTATAGTAAACATACCATCATTAAGGGCAGAGTAATGTGAACTGGAGATGAAAAGGGCCATTTACCCTATTAAGTGAAATACTATTTATACCAATCATTTGTAAATGGGAAATTAATGAGGAAAAAAGTTGCAAGTGTAATCAAAGGAATGCACTATCAGTGGAATCCAAGAAAGAATGAACTAGCTGAAGCCAAGATGTTCAAGTACAATAGAATGGTTCTTATGAAGAGGAAGATTGTCTTTAAATAAGGCGTAGTCAAACTTGTGGTCTTTACAATAAATGATAAAATGAAAGATCTTCAATGACAGAAGAATGTAGATGGAAAATTAAACAGGATAGAAAATGAATGAGAAGTGATCTAATATTATCCAATTATACATAAATCTATGAATAAAACTGTGGTGTTACTGGGACTTGATTTTATTTTTCCTTTTTGATATAGATAATGACATTGTTGAATCAATCTCTATTTCAAGTATAAATGGGGATTCATATCTAATTCCTATAATCTTTGATTGCTTTCCTTTGTCCCAGGTGTTTGTGAAGATTAACAAAACGGCAAACTTCACTATGCTTCAATCCTATGAAGCCACTGACAGACTAGTAGGCTAGAAGTATTTGTCCTGCCTTAAAAAAAGAAGGAAAAACAATCTCTGTTCTCTCTCCCATTAGGCCATGGCTAAACTAAGTAGTGTGATTATGATTATGTATTGTCAGAACAATATTATTACATGTGAAAAGGGTGCATATTCAAAGTCCACTGGTTCCACAGATATACACATCCCTAACACTTACTGGCTCTCTTATTGCCATGCTCCACTTTGTCTATAATCCCCATCTATTTAGTACCAAGAAATTGAACTCTATCCCAGGAACTATTCTGGGCTTTGATAAGTCAGTTTTGTCCTTATCTTGATTAGAAGCCAGGCTTCCATAACACTTCCCAGTCATCTCTACAACATGGAATTTCTACTCATCTCCATTCACACTACGATCTAGTTTCCTAACAACCTAAAATTTGGGTTCTATCATTGGTACAATTATGGGTTTATTAAGCCAGATTTAATTTTGCCTTCTCTGGGTCAAAGCTTTCATTGTATTTTCCGGTGATTTCTACACCATCTCCAGTAAATGAGCACTCTCCCCTCACTCTCTTGAACTATCTTTTTAATGTATTTTTCCTCCTTCATTACAATGTAAGCTCTTTAAGGGCGGGATCCATCTTACTTGCTCTTATGTATATTCCCAATGGTTAGTATAGTGTCTGGTAGATAGTAAACACACAACAGATGTTTTAGCAATTTATCTGGTTCTTGTCCTTTGCTCTTGAAGAGGCCTGAAATTGACTCTGTGATAGAGTCAAGTTTTAATGTGTCTGACTGTGGCTGATCAGAACAATATGAGTTTGGAATACTCAGCCACAGATCAGGCACAAAATTAATTTATCTATCTTTCTATCTATTGACAAAGGAAGAGAATAATCATTTATATGGCATCTGATATGTGCCAGGAACTGTGCTAAATGTTTTAGATTTATCTAGCTATTCATCTACCTATATTATAGTTTCTCCTTTTGTCCACCTAAGTTAATAACTATATACAAAAAAGTCTTTTATTTGCATATTTTAAATTACAAATTAAAATGCATATATGAATATAAGCATAATGGTATATATGTACATGCACATATATCTCACATGTGTATTTAATATTGTAAAGAACACCTATTGTATAAAGGATGGAGAACTGTCTTCAGAGCCAGGAAAATCTGGATTCAAGTCCTGTCTCTGTTATACACAGGCTGTATGATCCTGGACAAGATTTTTGTTCTCTTATATGCAAGGCAACTCTATGAGATTACAAATTAGAGGGGAATTTCTGATATTCATCATCAGATGCAGTATCTTCATCTGAAAATTACTCATATTAATGAGTCATAGATCCAGTTCTCATTTGTATGTATTTTTTGGATCTTCATATCATAGATTACAAAATGGATGTTATCTTAAAGGCAGTATAACATAAATTATTGATTTTACAGATGAGGATACTAAGACCTTTGGAAATTGAGTGAATTGCTACTGTCACACAGGCAATGTAGAAGTGAAGTTGGAATGAAAGGTTTCAAACTTTAAATTCATTGTCCTTTCGACTGTACTGTGTATAATGAAAGAATGTGTGTAGACATGTTTCTCTAAGGAGAGAGGGAGTTAGTGTAGAGTTGTAAATGTATAAGAAAACCTGTGTCCCACAGCTTTAGCAGGGATTGTTTTTGTATTCAGTGGTGATTTTTTCCTCTGCCCAGTGATTTCATTGAATTAGGGAAATTTTTATGCAAAAACAAGGGGGAAAGGGATGGGAAGAAGATTTCTATTTGACAATCTGAAGATATGGAGTCCAAGATGGAAAGAGTAAATCAATGAACTAACAGTGACCCTGAATTAGGAAAGGGAGGGTGATTAATCTCTAATTCCTTTATTCCTTCATCCATTTCCTCTCTCTTCTACCATGGAGTAACCTTATTCTAAGACCCCAAACTCAAACTAAAAATGTTGATATTAACTTAAGTTGTAGCTTAGAGAAAGTTTTGCTGGATGGCCTTGAAACCTTGTTTCCCTGTGAAAATGTGCTCAGAATACCAAACATCTCCAAGTTAAAAAAAATCTTTTGGCATACAATCTCTTTTAAATATTGGGGACTGCCTGTGCTTTTGCCCAAATGTGATGCTGACAAAGTAAAAAGGAGTTAATTGTGTAGGCAAGAACAGAGAGAACAGATTTTGAATATAATGCAAAATATAAAAATGTCCCAGCATCATTGCTTTTAAGGCTACATAGAGGCAACACAGTCTAGTGACTAAAGCATTTGATTAGGAATCTGGAGGCCAATGAATTTATTTTCAGTTTTAATTGTCATTTGCTTCATATCCTTGAACAAGCAAATTAATATTCCATCCTCACCATCTGTAAAAGAGTAAAAAATAAAATCTGATTTAGGAAAAAAAGTGCTTTCATCTATAAATAGAATATTTTGTGAACATTAGCTAGAGGCTAAAGGTGAAATATGACTATTGATGCATGTTCCCATATGCTATACTAAGCACTGTACCATATACATTTTATAAAAGTGTAGTCTCATTTTCTGAGGCTTAACCATAATAATTCTGTCCCCAAAAAACCTCCAAATTAGCAGATCATTACTGGTACTCCACCCACACAGGTTTTAGTCAAAAGTTTGAAGCAAACTAAACAGATTTGTTGCTTGTTATGTGGTTGCAAGTGAAAGAGACATCTTAATGGATAAACAAACTCAAACACAGATCTTTGTAAAGATCATTTCAGAGTCAAATCAATGAATTAAGAAAAATTCTTAGCAATGTGGCAGGAAAGGTGGTGTTGAAATATTTGATGCATTTTCTGTTGAAAACATATATTAGTCATGTAAAAATTTTACGGTAATCAAATATTTAAGTAGAAGGTTAAGAATGGCATTTTTATTGTAGATATTTATATTGTAGATATAAAATATTCCCATGTTGAAACAGGTTCTTTTTGATTTGACAATGGTAACTGTGAAAGATATGGTTACTTATATTTAGAGTTTTTATTGATGAATTTTGTTTTAAAGCAACTGAAATTAAGTACACAGAGCAATTCAAAATGAAATATAGTCCTGAGGACAATCAGATAAAACAACACAAATACATGATTTGACCTGATAATACATCCTTGCCATTCACTTTTGTTTTTTATAATTTGTTAAAGAGAAGGTAGTCTGTACTATTTAACTCTGATAAGGTATTGCCTATGTCATCCATTAGTGTTTACTTTGAGTTTCTCTGATGCTTAGTACTTTCTTAGTTGAATAATTGCAGTCAATGTACAAATTATTCTTTCAGATCTACTTTTTGTTAATTATAGGGCAAAGAATTTGTTTTCAAATTTTTGATTTTACAAAAATTATGCTAATGTTCATTTTCCACAGTCAGTCAGTTGATCACAAAACATTTATCAGATGATAACTATTTAACATGAGGTATAGAGAACAGTGGGGTACAAAAGCAAAAACATGGCCCCTGGGTCGAAAATTCACATTCTAATTAGAGAGACGACATGGAAATAACAACATGCATACTAGATATATGCACTATAAGTGGAATATTGTCTTAGAGGGAAGAGGTGATTACTCACCCCTGTAAAGTATACATTTTATTATAGGATCTTTCGGTCAAATGGTAAGCATAATGTTAAAAAAAATTAGTTTATAAGCCTAAATATGTTTATCAAGAAATAGATCATTTTATAGTATCAGAAATGAATTAGAGTGTCTGTTTTCCCATAGCAACTTATGATCAAAATTTTTTATCCTACATTGACAATTTGATGGGTTAAAAATACTTATCATGGGGGGAGCCATGATGGCAGAGTAGAAACAGGACTTCCCTGTGGTTCCAGCTTCCATGTCCTCCAATACATGTTAAAAAATGACTCTAAACAAATTTTAGGGCTATAGAATGCACAAACTGACAGAGAGAAATGGATCTTCTGCTGAAGGCAGCTGCAGGCTGGCAGGAAAGGGCTATCGTCCCAAGTTGGGAGCTGAGCCAAACCCTACAGGAGCTGTGCAGTTTTGGCCCCATGGCAGCCCCAACCAGCAGCTATCAGAGCAGCTTTCAGGAGAGTAAAACACCAGCAGCTGTGGTGGTTTCCAGACGTTTCAACCCATAAACATCAAAGATAAAGCAAAATGTCAGTGTGGAACTATGTTGGAACAGGGGTGGACAGAGTAACTGGGTCTGGCCATTGCCCATGGGGGCATGAGGAGGCTGAGGCGTGATGGCTGCCGCTGCATGGCTACCTCAGGAGCCCCTGCCTACTGATTGTGAAAGGACCAGGTGACCATTCAAAGGGTGGTCACTCTTGGTTAGACCTGCTTGGATCTGGATCACAATCTTGGGTGGTGGTCCTGGTATGTGTGGCCAAGTGCCAGAGCCTGTGGGAGCTGCAGAGAGGGCACTCTCCTAATTGCTCTGGCAGCTGTGAAGACCCCCAAAATTTGGGACAAATCTCTCTCCATTCTGGAGAGTTCTGCCATGGCAAGGAGTTCAAAAGTCAAGTAATTGACTGGAAACATGAGCAAGCAGAGGAAATGAAATCCTACCACGGATTCCTTTTTTCAGGGATGAAAATACTCAAATCATAGAAGAGAGGGAAGACAATGAAGTCAGAATTCCTACATCAAAGGCTACAAAGAAGAATGCTGACAGGTTATAAGCCATAGAGGAACTCAAGAGGGATTTTGAAAACCAGGTAGGAGGAGTGGAGGAAAAAATCAGGAAGAGAAATGAGAATAATGCAAGAAAATCATGAAAAGTGAGTCAGAAGGCTGACTGAAGAAAATAACGCCTTAAAAAATAGACAAACTCGAATGGCAAGGGAGACCCAAGAAGCCAATGAGGGGAGGAATGCCTTAGGAGGCTGAATTTCCCAGATGGAAAAGGAATTTCAAAAACTCTTTGAGGAAGGGGCAGCTAGGTGGTGCAGTGAATAGAGCACCGGCCCTGGAGTCAGGAGTACCTGAGTTCAAATCCAGCCTCAGACACTTAACACAAAAAACTAGCCGTGTGACCTTGGGCAAGTCACTTAACCCCAACTGCCCTCCAAAAAGCAAAAAAAAACTCATTGAGGAGAATGAATCCTTCAAAACTGGATTGGAGCAAGTGAAGGCCAATGACTTTATGAGAAATCAAGATGCTATAAAACAGATTCAGGCAAATGAAGGAATAGAAGATGATATGAAATATCTCATTGGAAATACCACTAACCTGGAGAACAGATGCAGGAGAGATCATTCAAAAATTTTTGGACTACCTGAAAGCCATGACCAAAAAAAGAGCCTAGACACCATCTTTCACTAAATTATCAAGCAGAATTGCCCTGATGTTCTAGAACTAGAGGGCAAGATGGAAATTGAAGGAATTCACCAATCACCTCTCGAGGAAGATCCCAAGGAGAAAACTCCTAGGAATGTTATAGCTGGATTCTGGAGTTCCCAGGTCAAGGAAAAATACTGCAAGCAGTCAGGAAGAAATAATTTGAGTATTGTGGAAACACAATCAGGATGGCACAAAATCTGGCAGCTTCTACACTATGGGATAAAAGGGCTTAGAACATGATAATCTAGAGGTTAAATAAGCTAGGGTTAACTGGGAATAACTATAACCTACCCAGCAAAACTCAGTGTGCTGCTTCAGGGGAAAGTATGGTCATTCAATGAAATGGGGGTTTTCAGTATTCTTGATGAAAAAAACAGCTGAACAGAAAAATTTGACTTTCAAATAAAAGATGCAAGAGAAGCATGAGAAGGTAAACAAGGAAAAGAAATCATAAGGCACTTCTTAAAATTAAACTATTTATGTTTCTACGTTGAAAAACAATCGTAAGTCACAAGACTTTTTTCAGTATGAGGACAGTTGAAGGGAATATGCATATGTATATATGTATATACATGCGTATATTTGTATGTATAGAAGGGTGTAGGTGAGTATAGATATATATGGGAGGGTGTGCATATGTGTTTACATGTATACATGGACAGAGGGCACAGGAGGAGTTGAATGTGATGGGATGATATCTAAAAACTAAAATAATAGGTGAGAAGGGAATATATTGGGAGAAGGAGAAAGGAAGAGATAGATTAGGATAAATTATCTCATATAAAAGAGGCAAGAGAAAACTGTTACAATGGAGGGGAAGAACAGGAAGGTAAAAGAGAAAGTGATAACCTTACTCTCATTGAATTTGGCTTAAGGAGGGAATAACATAAACATTCAATTGGGTGTCTTATCTTACAGGAAAATAGGGGGAAAGAAATAAGAAGGGGAATGATAGAAAGGAGGGCAGATTAGAGGAGAGGGTAGTTAAAGTAAACATTTTTTAAAAGGGACAGGGTCAAAGGAGAAAACAGAATAAGTGAGGGGCAAGATAGGATGGAGGGAAATATAGTCTTTCACAGTATACTTACTATGGAAATGTTTTGCATAACTACCCATGCACAACCTATATTGAATTGCTTATCTTCCAAGTGTTAATTGGTGAGGAGGAAAAAAAAAAGAAAAAATCTGGACCTCAAAATTTTAAAAACGTGTGTGTGTGTGTGTGTGTAAATATATGTGGGTGTGGGTGTGGGGGTGTGGGGGTGTATGTATATATGTATAAACATACACATATGTATATATTTTACATGTAACTGGCAAATAAGATATACAGGCAATGGGTTATAGAAATCCATCTTGCCTTAGTAGAAAGTTGGGTGAGGGGGAATGGGGGATGACATAAGAGAGAACAGACTGGGGAAAGAGTTATTCAGTAGGATAGCTATTTTGGGGTGGGAGTAGGAGAAAGACAGGGAGAAAAATTTGTGACTCAAAATCTTGTGGAAATGAATGTTGAATACTAAAAATAAATAAATAAATAAATAAACAAATGAATGAATGAATGAATGAAGGAGCGAACAAACAAACACACAAACAAATAAATGCAGGGAAAAAGAAAATAATTATCACGGAATTGCAGTAATTTTGCTTTTCTTGCTTATTTTCAATTTTGAAATTTTTTCAGATGATTTTGGTAGTTTGTGTTTTTCCCCTTTTAAAAACTGTTGTTTTTGATATCCTTCAATCAATTACCTATTAGAGATCAACTCATAATTTTTATTTCTATAATTTGCCTGTAAAATTTTAAACTTACAATTCATATAAAAATGTAATAGAATAATGCCCTCTGCCTGAGGGCATGTATTTTATTTTTTTGGATGCATTGATTGTATTTGTATAAATTTTATGCGAAAACATTATGTATGCCTCATGAATATTCTCTATATACATTCCATTAAGTTAATTGTATGTATGCTTATGGATAATTCATTTTTTTAGCATTGTACTAGCATTTGTGTTCTCCTTTTTCATGTTTCCTTCACTGTTTTTGATTTTGTACAAAAGAAAAATAAGAAAACTTCGATTTCATTACTATAGTTAAGTCTTGTCCTGAAATTCTCCTCCCAATTCAGAGACCTGACAAAGGCACTTAGAGATTAAGAAATTTGTCTTACGGACATTTAGACAATATGTGAAAGATTTAGGAGTTGAACCTAGATTTTATTGTTTATAAGGCCAGTTATATATCCATAGCCTTTCTGATTTATATTTTCATTAAATTTGTCTAGTTCTTGTAGGAGAATATTAAAGGCATGCACAATTAAATAGTTATGATCTACGTATTTTTGCATTTCAACAACTTCTTTAAATCACTTCCTTGTTAGAACATTCAGTACATATTGTTAATATTGGTTCTATTTCATTAACTAGGAATATGTTAACCATAATTTAGTTTCCCCATTTATCCTTCTTTATGTAAAATGTCACTTGCTAGAACTGTCTTCTAAGAAGCTTGGGAGACTATTGATTGTATCAAAAATGACTTATTCTCATAAAAGAAAATAGTACTCAGTATTGATGGGTAGAAGATTGAGGGGGTATAAGGTTTTAAAAATATTTTTTTTGTGTTACATAACACCTCATTTCATTCTAGTTCTTTGGTTGAAAATACTGCAATTTTTGCCTTAGTGTTTTTTGATATAGTTGACTTATTTTTGTTTCTTTGTTTCTGCCAGTTTGTTGAATTCTTTTCTTGGTAAACCCTTCATATTTGACATTTCTGGGAGAGTTAAGTTTAGAGACTTTCATTTATTAATAGTCTCTAGTACATTCTACTGGTCTATATTTTACCTTTTTCATCATACTTGAAGATGTTTTTTCTTGTATATTTCATGAGATTTCTGTTTTCTTTGATTTTTTTCACATATTTGGGGAAGAAACTTAATTCATGTGTCATCAAGCACAGTTCCCTTGCTAAATTTCCTTTATTTGTGTTTTTCAAAACTCTAGCAACTATATCAATTACATTTAAAAAAACTTGCCATTTATTCTGTATTTTTTTCTTTTATCTCTATTATTCCTCAGAAAATTCACTATTACTCAGGATTTTTCATTGATTGGGCCATTTCTTTTTTTCTATGTGCTTCATTGGTTGATTTAATTTCCATTTTATAGTTATCCATGGTTCCCTTATTTCTCTTATTAAATTTATCAATCACTGAACTTTCTTGTGGCAAATTTAGTATTACTTCTGGTGGTCAGATTATTGTTCTTATATTATTATTGTTTTGTCTATCTTTTCTTAATTTATTTTATTGCATTGTATTGGCTTCTTTTTATGAGTGGAGTATATTTTTTTAAGTTTCTCCTTTTGTTTTTATTGAAGTGGTTTTTTTCTCCTTTTGAGGTTTCTTTTTTGAGTTTTGTTTCTTTGCATTTTTTTTGGTTTTTACTTTACTCATTTATTGTTTATTAGGACTTATTAAAGAATGTTGGACTTAGTCACTATTCATTTAATACTACTGCTGGAAGTCTACATCAGAATTATTTTTTCAAGTGGTAACATAAAGCTAAAAATTCACTTATTTAGTCCTTTTTCTATCACCATTTTTTAAAAATTAAATTGTGGATGTATGTTGCAATGAAAAATGAATATATCTTGTTATTACATTGTCTCCTAGAATGTATGCCTTATTAGTGTATGGTTCTTATGTAAGAAAAAAGGCAATTTCATCTTTCTATAAGCATCAAATTATATAATGCCTGTCATTTATCAGCAGGGGTATTGGTTGCATGTCCCTATTACTTCCTATCCTGCTAAGATAATAGAACAAATAAGTATTCCATGAGCCAAATATTCACTACAGGGTTCTCTTTATTGCTGGTAGGAAAGTGAATGTCTATTATAGGAGGTCAACTTCCCTTTAGGTTTCATGCATAGATCCACCTGTAACAGAATATGGCAACCCTCAGGAAAGAATTTAGGCATCAAAACAAAATGTTACTCAAATAAACTATGAAGTCCAGGTTAAATGTATATTTTATTCCTGAGCAAAGGGACACCCAATTACAATATTATGACTCATATACAATTTTGATTTGGGGGTACTTTTTTAGCATTAAGAATTAGGTATTTCCCAGATAAATTACCAAAGTGGACTCTAATATTTCTGTTGAGAAATATAAGATTATATAAGAGAAAATAAAATTGAAAAGTCAGAATTATAAATATAAATATCTATATGAATGTGTTATATATATACATATATAACATATATGTATATATATATATATATATATATATATATATACATGTGCCTGTTCATACATATGTACATACATAATGCAATAATTAAATCTATTATGGAGGTGGAGTCAAGATGGCAGTGCAGAAGCAGGAGAACTCCAGGAGATCCCACCAAAACCACATCAAATACCTATAAAATAAGACTCACAACACATTTCAGAGCTCCAGAAGTCATAGAATGACAAAGAAACAAAGCTCCTGTTGAAGTCAGCCCGGCATGCAGACAGGAAGGGTTCATCCCAACATGATGATGAGCCAAGACCAGCACGGACTGAAATCACTACTGTAGCCCCAGGTGAACCAGTACAAGCCCTGGCTGGAGCTTTCAGGAGAGTGAATCACTGGCAGCTGTGGCAGTTTCCTGAATTATCTACCCATAAGAGCCAAGGACAACATGAAAGGTCAGTGAAACTAAGCTAACTTTGGGGATAAGGAGCAGGTCTGGCTGACTGCCCCCAGGGCAAGAAGTGGAGCAGAGGCCCTGCAGCCACATCCATGTGGTTGCTTCAGCTCCCAGGCAATCATTCAGATGCTAAGTGCTCTTGCCTTAACCAGCATGGATTAGAATTGTGGTTTTGGGTGGTAGTACTGAGGTGTGTGAACAGTGAGCCAGAGCTGGTGGTGGTTGCAGAGACAGTGGCCTCCTAATACGTCTGGCAGCTGCAAAATCCCCAGTGATTTGGGACAAAGTGCTCCCCCCTGAAAGCAGAGTTCTACTGAGCCCAAAAGTCAAGTAATTTACTGGCAACATAAGCAGGCAAAGGAAGCTAAGTAAGCACAGCACTCCAACTTTAGATTCCTTTTTTGAGGACAAAAAGGATCAAAGCATGGAATAGGAGGAAGACAACACAGTCAGAACTCCCACACCAAAAGCTTCCAAGAAAAATGTAGACTTGTTCCAACCCATAGAGCAGCTTAAGAAGGATTTTGAAAACCAAATAAGAGAAGTGAAGTAAAAACTGGGGAGAGAAATGAGAACGATGCAAGACAATCATGAAAAGAGAGTCAACAACCTAACTGAAGAATATAACACCTTAAAAAGTAGATTAACTCAAATAGCAAAAGAGACCCAAAAAGACAATGAGGAGAAGAATGCCTTAAAAAAGTCAAATTTGCCAGATGGAAAAAGAATCTCAAAAGCTCACTGGATAAAATGATTCCTTTGGAATTAGGGTGGAGCAAATAGAAGAAAAAGACTTTATGAGAAATCAAGATACTATTAATCAGATCCAAACAAATGAAAAAAATAGGAAGCAATGTGAAAAATCTCATTGAAAAAACCACTGACCTGTAAAATAGATCCAGGAGAGACACATTAAAAATTATTGGATTACCTGAAAGCCATGATCAGAAAAGGAACTTAGAAAGCATCCTTCAAGAAATTCTCAAGGGAAATTGCCCTGATATTTTAGAACCAGAGGGCAAAATATAACTTGAAATAATTCACCAATCACCTCTTGAAAAGGATTTCCAAATGAAAACTCCTTGGAATGTTATAACCAGGTTCCAGAGTCCCCAGATCAAGGAGAAAATATTACAGGCTGCCAAGAGGAAGCAATTTGAATACTGTGGAAACACCATCAGTATAATCCAGGATCTGGCAGCTCCTACATTAAGGGATTGAAGGGCCAGGAATATGATATTCCAGAGATCAAGGGAGCTAGGATTGAAACCAAGAATCACCTGCACATCAAAACTGAGTATAATGTTCCAGGGGAGAATATCATCATTCAGTGAGGTGGGGGACTTTCAAACATTCTTGGTGAAAAAACCAGAACTGAAAAGAAAATTTGACACTGAAATACAAGAACAATAAGAAGTTAAACATGGAAAAGAAATCATAAGGAACTTAGCAAAGTTGAATTATTTACATGATGCCAACTTGGAAAAATAATAATTGTAACTTATGAAACTTTTCTCAGTATGAGGATAGGTGAAGAGAATACAAATATGTACACACACATACATATACACACATACACACATATACATGTGTATATGTATGTATATGTACATATACATATACATATGTCTATATAGGAGGGTTTATATTGCATAGAGACACATATCTGAGTATGTGTATATGTATGAACATAGAAGTCACAGGATCAATTGAATAGGAAGGGATGATACTTTAAAAGGTGAAATTGTGAGATGGGAGCGGAGTAGAATGGGAGGAGACAGAGAGAGACAGAATGGGATTAATCATCTCATATAGAAGAGGCAAGGGATAACTGTTACAATGGAGGGGAAGAACAGGAAGGCAAAAGGGAAAGAATTAACCTTACTCTCATTTAATTTGGCTTAAGGAAGGAATGACATAAACTCTAAACTGTGTATCTTGCCACACAGGAGAGTAGGGGGGATGAAGATGAGAGGGGGATGATGGAGGGGACGGCAGGATCAGGGGGGCGATTATTGGAAGTACACACTTTTTTAAAGGGACAGGGACAGGATAGAGAATAGAACAAGGGTTGGCAGGATAGGAAGGAGGGACATATAATCAGTCTCTTTCAATATGTCCACTGTGGAGATGTTCTGCATAGTTATGCGTGTTCAGCCTTTATTGAATTGCTTGTTTATCTTGTGTGTGGGGGGGGGGGGTGATGTGAGAAGAAGGAAAAAAAATCTAGAATTTAAAGTTATATTAATAATTGTTAAAATTGTATATGTATGTGTATGTGTATGTGTATGTGTATATGTATACGTATATGATTAACTACATGCAAGTGGGAATTAAGATATACAGGCACTGGTGTAGGGAAAACTATCTTGCTCTAATGGAAAGGGGCAATGGGGGAGGACATAGGAGAGAACAGATTAAGGGAGGGGTTATACAGTAGGATGGCTGTTTTGGTGCGGTGGGTCATACAGAGATAGGGAGAAAATTTGTAACTCAATATTTTGTGGAAATGAATGATGTAAACAAGAAACAATTAATTTTTTAAAAAGAAATACTTTGTTTCAGGTGAATTTTTTTTATGACAAATTGATCATTTTAAAAGAAATCATATCTCTGTTTTCATTGGCCTAGGTGGTGGAATAATTCCTTCTACCAATGCGGATTTATATTGACTTTGCAACATGGAGTCTTTAGGAGCTACTCCAGACAGTGATAGGTCAAGCAAAAATATATCACAGGCAGAACTTGAACACGGCCCACCTTGACTCTCAATTGATTATCTAAACTATTTATCTACCTCACTGGACTACTTCTTATTTAGACAATTCATTTAATTTGTATAACTATTGTTTTCACCCACCATTCCTTCACTTACTTCTGTATGATTTGTTGCAAATGAGATATATGTAAAGCACTAAACACAACGTACAGTACATAGTAGGTGTTTAATGAATGTTTGTTCTTTTTCCTTGCTTCAAGGATGCATTATTTCATTGAATGGGTAGCAGCTCTTTCAAAGATGCAAACTGTCACTTCTCTTAAACTTAATGTATTAACTTGTCTTTCAGGATTACTGTGGCTGAAAACTTCACAAGAGTAACAACTTACTGAATTCCACTAAATGAGTCCAAAAGAAAGTGACTCATAGCCTTCAACTGGACCTGTACTGAAAAAACCTTATATCTCAGTAGAATCTGGTAGAGCTTTTTAACCTACTGGTTTAACTTTTAGAGTATCAGATAAGGTTGCCCAAAATTATTGAAGAAAAAAAATTGAGTAGAGAAAACAAAAATAATGATAATTATGATAACAATAAGTAACACTTATTTAGTGTTTTAAAGTTTATGAAATTCTATATAAATATAACTTTTTATCCCCACAACAACCCTGGAAAGTAGGTACTCTCATTATCTCTATATTTTATAGATTATGAGACTTTCCATTTTGTGATGTCTTCTGAAAAGTTCCAAGAGTGTAATTACTATAGCCTTAGCTAGCTGTCATTAAAAAGGAGAGTAGAAAAATAAAAAAATAACATTAGTACCTCAATGGACTCCAAGGTGTTGCCTGAACATAGGGCACACATCATCTGGAGACTGACAATAAGAAGAAACAAATGAATGAGCTTGCACTAATATAGCTATGGATGGAAAACAAAGATTTTGATCAGAGTGTATAAATTTGGCTCCTACAACTGCCTGAGGAGGCTCAATATGAAGAACAAGACCATGATATCTAATTGTAAAGACCAAGTTTCCAAAAGTCCAAAGGCATTCTGGCACTGAAAGCAGAACACTACTATCCAAATATAAGGGAACATTCTAGGGTAATTCTTCCAAGATTCAGCTGCTCTGGAGTCAGGAGTGCTAAGCAGTATGATAGAATATAACAAAGGAGAACTAATATCAGGAAAGAAGACCCAGGACACTAGTCAGGGAGGGAAGCAATGGTTTTCCTAGCATGAGAGAGAGAACTGAAAAAGGCACTTATGAAAAGTTTGAATGGAAAACATGCTAGAGAAAGAAGAATTGCTAAGGATAAGTGTCCCCAAAAGATGCCATAGAAATAGAAGCAAGATATTGTGTCATTGTGGAAGATTGAACTTAGTCCCTTATTCTTTGATGGGGCCCAGTTTGGCAAATATTGAGAAAAATATAAGCCCCTGAACAAGATATACAGAAAAGAGGAGGGTGTGTAGGTGGGTCTTTAATTTTCTTGTTTTAAATCTATGTGCTAAGATGCTTGTTGCCCTCTTCTCTTTTCTATTTATATTGTTTCATTTGGTGATCTCCTCTCCTCCCATGACTTAAATGACTGTCTCTCTACAAATAACTTTCAGATTGATAGGACTGGGCTAACTTTTGAAATTTCATTACACTTCACCAAACTCCTAGTAGACTTTTCTAACTCTTCATACCGTAAGCATCTCAAATGCAACATGTCAAAAATATGATGTCTTTATGTCTTGTTATGTCTTATCATGTCATAACAGTATGATATTTTTTCATATTGTTTTCTGGAATACTAAAATGTATATTATTCCTCTTTAAATTATAAAATTTGTGGATTTACTATGTTAATATTTTTTAAACAGGTGCGTTACTTCAGCATATTTTTCCATTGAAATGGAGTTAATTGATATTATTTTAATGTTGTGGATGAGGTTTCTAAGCTGCCTTATGCCACACTATGTGGATTTCTTTAGTCATGGTTGAAAAGAAAACAAAATATCATGTTTGTATGCCTAGAGGAAAGCTGAATTTTTCTCTTTACATTAATTTCTTGCTGTGTATTATTTATGTGATGACAGTATTAGAGTGAAATAATTTATCTTACAGCTTTGTCAGCCCAATCAAAGGGTGCCTAAAGGTAGAAATGAATTATGCAGTATATTCTGAAAGCACCAAATATTGGATAATTTGGAAGTCTGACATGCATGGGTCTGACATTTAGGAACTTCAAATATTCAGCCATCAGTTCTGACACTTATGTGAACTGTAACAGTTGAGATTTCCTTGTCCGTCATAATCTGTCAGATGTCATAAATGGTGGCCTCTTAGCAAAATGAATAGATATAATGGTTTCAGTTCTCTTGATTGAGGAATAGTTCTTTTATACTACCACTCTGGTGGTTCAGAGAGGCAATGTAGTTTGGTGGGAGGAATGTTGAACTTCACTGGAGTCTGAAATCATAGGCTTGTCCTAGGCAAATGGTACACCATCACACAGTGTGCTCAGCTATGAAATGAAAGAAATGTTATTTTCTTCTGAGTAATGTAGTATATATGTGTAACACAATATCACTTGCATAGAAAAAAAAGCATTGACATTTTTTGAGAGGTTGCATATAGTAAGTACTACATTGGCATTAAATTTAACACAGCCAATATTTGAAGAAAAAAATACAAACTACTACAACAACACATTTAGCCTTCTAACTAAACAACAGCAAAAATTCTGAAAAATAAAAGAGATTAAAAATTCAAAACTGAAATGATACAAAATTGATCAATAAGACTAGGACCTTATTTGTGAATATTAATGAAATATTGAGGTAATCTATTTTTAAAAAGCCAGTTGATCATAAGGAAAAGGAAAATTCAAAACAATTGAAGAGAAAATTAAAGAAATTTTTGAAAAAGTTTTGGTCAAATATATTGCTAAGAAATCTTAAAACTTAGAGGAAATGAATGCTTAGAAACATAAAATATCCTTGCTAACAAAACAAAAAATAGATTATATAGACAAAATCAAGTAAAGAATCTTTCTCTAAATTAACTTTCTTTTTTGGGGGGGAATATTTTTTAATATATTTTCTTGTTTACATCACTCATTTCCATGATATTTTGAGTTACAAATTTTCTTCACATATTTCCCCTACCCACCATCCCAAAACAGCAATTCCACTCTATATCCCCTTCCCAAATCTTCTCTCTCCTGTGTCCTCCACCATTGCCCCTCTGACTTTCTGGTAGGGCAGGATGAGTATCCCTACCCCAGTGCCTGTATATCTTAATTCCCAGTTGCATGTAGTTAATAATAAAA
>JAQQSW010000994.1:0-24045 GCA_028646575.1 Pseudocheirus occidentalis
AGCATTTTTCTAGATGAGAGTGGTTGCATAGGAAGATAGGATATAAGGCCAGCTTCCCAAGACCATACATCAGGAAACAGCTACTACACATAACCTGAATAACCTCATTGCACAATGAGACACATGAGGGACCTTAGGGAACTTAAATGATAAGGCCTTTGGAAGGCTACCTTCAGGAAGCGATAAGTGAGTTGTAGCTCACAATTATATATCAATTCACATAATTTCATTTGACTTTTGCAAGAATAACTCAATGGTGGCAGATAATATAAGTATTATTCTGTCTGTATTATACATGTAGAAATTGAGTCCAGATCATACATACATTGAGGAAGCAGAAGAACTAGAATCCAAAAACAAGTTCTGTCTTTAAAACTAAGTGTTCTTTTCACTAAACTACACCATATGCTTATGCAAATGTATTCCTATTTGAAGACTAGCAGTATTTCAAACTTTGCTGCTTTACCCTTTAATACTTTATACAAATGTGTGCACACAAATGCGCGCACGCACACACACACACACACACAGGTCCCTAAGAAGTAGGAAAGAGATGAAGTTACTATGTCCCCCCTGCTAAGAAGACTGCTAACATCACTGGAGGGAGGGATTCCACTGTTAAACTCATCTCAATATGTGTGAAATTCAGACAGGATGGATGAGTTGTTTGATCAGGGCTGATTAGAAACACATCTCACTTGAAAAAGGCTGCTTCTTTGTCCTTCTGAACTCGTGCAATTGTCAATCTCCCTAGAATATCCTGTCTTTTAAATTGCTTCATGGCCTTGAGAATCTCAAAATAAAACTCAGGTTCTCCATTTGAACCATATTACTTTTCCCCCACAAGTAGGAAAACAAAGAGCCACTAGAAAGCATATAACCTGAATGGGACATAGAAACAACTACCCACTTTGTTTTTCCTCCCATACTTAAAAAGATTTGAAACATACATATATACAGAAATGAAGTGATAAGAATGCACTAATTCTCTTGAAGCTTTCACTAAAAATTTTATAGCAATAATTTTTCTGGTCACTTTTGACATCCAAATGCATCATCCATGCAGAAGGAAAACTTATGTCTGTTGAAATAGCTAGTGATGAGTGAATAGAGTGCTGGGTCCACAGTCAGGAAAACCTGAGTTCAAACCTGGCCTCAGACACTCACTAGTTATGTGACTCTGGCCAAATCATTTAACCCCTGCTTCCTGGTTTATTCAACTGTAAACTGGGAATAATAATAATAATAATAATAATGATGATGATGATGATGATGATGATGATGATGATGATGATAGTAGCATCACCTTGTGGGATTGTTAAGAGGACCAAATTAGATAATATTTGGAAAATAAAACAAAACAATAATTACAATGCCTGGCACTTAGTAGGTACTATATAAATGTGTATTTCCCTTATACCATAGACCATTGGAAATGGGAAAGAGGGTTTTGGAATCTTTGATTACAGAATCAGGTTTTTCAGAAACAAGGGCCAATGATTGATCAATGATACTGGTAAAGAAAGTCTTGAGCGCCAAGGAAGGAAGGATTGGTTGGGAATGAAATGCCTTTGATGTTCCTTTGGATCACAGCCAGAATCTCTTAAAAATTCATATGTGGAAAACTTTTCAACAACATTTTGTTGGCAATTTTCTCCTCTAAGTTGTTGGAAGCATATAAAAACTAACATGTCTAAGCAAACCTACGAACTAGTTGGAGAGGATCTCAGAGTTTTTCTATGCCAGATCATATTTAAAGAAGTCTCTCAATGACATCAGTGACAATCTTTGTGGTAGTGTTCATTTGTCTATTCTTGAAGACCTTCAGAAATGGATAATTACTAGTTCTTGTTCCATTTTTTATCTGCTTTCATAGCTAGAAATTTTTTTCTTACACTGAAATGAAATCTTCTCTGCAACTTTCAACCAGTGTGATTAACTCAGTTCTCTAGGTCTAGGAAAAAGCAATTTTTGTTTATCTTTAACATAGCATTCCTCCAAGTATTGGGAGATAACTGGTATAATCCTCCTTGAGTCTTTTCTTCTATATGGTAAATTCTCCATTTTCAAACAATCCTTTTATATAATGGCTTCAAATCCCCTTCACATTCTATTCATAATCTGTTGGCTACATACAAGGTCCAGAGCAAGAAAGTACCTGAGAAATCATCTAGTTCAGTCATTCCATTGTATAGATAGGAAAGTTGAGGCCTAGAGGGATTAAGTAATCTTACCTAGACAAAGTAAGTCAGTAACTAGGGAGTAATTAGCAAGTCAGAATTGAAACTCAGTATTTTTTTCCTCAACATCTGTATATTCTTTGTCAATGTTCTTTCTAAAACATGGCACCCAGGATTGAATTAAATATTCAAGCTGTATTTTGACCAGTATAGCACAGTAAAACAATTATTTCTCCCTTTCTGAATACAATAATTCTATTGATAATCCTAATTCGTATTAGCTTTTTTGACTTACTCATCACTCATGTTAAGTCTACTGAAACTTCCAGTCACTTTTTCACACTTTCCTCAAATTGCCCTGCAATAATTGATTTTTTGAGCTCAACGGTAGAGCTTTACCTTTAGCTTTATAAATCTTCACTGAAAAAAAGTCTTAATTAGAGTTCTTATTGTGTTGTGAAATTTATTCTGGCTATCAAAAGATTCTAGCAGATTCTACCATGCTGAAGAAGCTTTAAGTGAAGTACAGATAATATATATACTTTTCAAGGAGAGGGTCATGTTAAGTATGAAGAAGTGCATGATTAGTAGATGGTAAGTACTGGTCATAGCAAATCAATAAGCAAGATACATAAGATAAGATCAATAATGATCTTAATACTGTGTATTATTCTTATCTCTGTGGAGAAAGCAATAGTATGTTGGGAAAGTGGGCAGAAGTTGCTAATCATCAAATAATTTTTAGATCTTCTATAAACATTTATTCAATTTTGGGTAGTCTAATAGACCAAACAGAAGTTCTTCATACAATGTCCAACTGATTGAAATACAACTAGAAGAATTAAAGCACATTGGTATTTATATTATCACTATAAATGAAATCAGAGTGGGCTGGTAAGGAATTTTAATGCTTCAGTAGAACTAAAAAAGAGTGGGTCTAGCTGTTACAGTCTCAACTAAGACAATAATGAAAATAAACTTGCTTTAAAGGGGAAAATAGAGAAAGTGCACTAAGTTAATAGTTCACATGGACAATAATACTGTATCAGTGTTTAATATGTATGTACTGAATAGAATACTGATGAAATTAAAGGAAAAATTCCAGGAGAAATTAATAGTCAACCTATAATAGTTGAGGACCTCAATGTCTTCCCTTCGAATTTAGAGAAATTTAAGAAAAAAGATAAAAAAGAAGTCAGAGGCATCCATAGAATTAAAAAAAACCCAACCAGATATATTGTATATATAATGAAATTTGCATTTGTAGCCATACTACCTTATAAAACTAACCATGTGGTAGAGCTTAAAACCTCAACAACAAATGCAGAAAAACTGAAATCAACACAGTATATTGGAAGAAATGATTCAAACTTAAATAGAAATTAAAATTAATCTTAAAGATTGGTGGGAAAATATAATTTTAAAAATCAATCATTTCATAAAAGAAAATTATTACAATGAGGTAACATATGAAAAATTTGGGCCTTAACCAATACAGTCCTTAGTGAAAAATATGTCTCTTCAAATACTTTCATCAGTGAAAGAGAAATACTAAATCAATGAATTGAGAAAAGAACAAAAAAGTTTAGAAAATCAAACACTCAGAAATTAGATGATGTTTTAATGACCTCAAATTTCTTCCTAAAACAAAAATCTCATCATTTTAATGTTCAGTTTGTTTTGGGCTCTGAGGAACTGAAAACACAAGTTTCTGAGGAATCACAATTTTGGGTCATTTGAAGAGAAATAGAAATATGCATCATCGGTATAAAGTAACCTGTAACATATTTCCAACAACAAATGCCACAAACAAAGAAATGAAAGTTACATCATCAGCAAGATGTAGGACTGAAAAAGAAGATGGGCCAGTCATGGCTGAGTGGAATTGCTGCATTTGTACTTCTGCAACTGCAAAAGTTCTAGAGGAAGGCCTAAGTACAAGATGTAGACTTTCTGTGGATCGTTTGGAGGAGGACACAGATAAACATTGCATAGCATGAGAAGTTATGCATTAGTGATGATTGTCACTGCTGCAGAGTATAACCAGACAGATATGATATTGCAGACTCATTTAAGGACTGAGATTTGAACTTCCATTTTACTAGGTCCAGCTTATCATCCAAATCTTGTGGTACCTTCTAGGATCCCAATTCATTCAAACAAAATGTTCTCGATCCATCTATACATCCATCCATCCATCCATCCATCCATCCATCCATCCAACAACAACAATAACAACAACAACAGCTGGTGTTTATCAAATACTTTAAGTTCGGCAAAATGTTTGAGTAAGAGTAATGTTATCTCATCTTGTCTTCACAACAGCACTGGAAAGTGGATGCTATTATTACACCAGTTTTACATATGATAAAACTGAGATTTGCAAAGGTTAAATAATTTTACTGTGGTCACATACCTACTAATTACTTGAGACAGGATTTGAATGCAGGTTTTCCTGACTCAAACACTAGTACTGTAACACTTAGTTGCCTCCTGTGTGCGAATTTATTAAATGTGTCAACTATAACTTCATTACAGTTATTGAGTAATTTCTTGGAAGGAATGTAGTCAAAGCCAGTTTGACACAATGTCAAAGGATCATAGCTTTAGAGGTAATAGTGTCATTAGGAGTCCTTTGTGTCAATGCCTGTGTTCTGCAGATGAAGAAGCTGAAATTTAGAAAAGGGAGTTACTTGTCCAAGGTCATAGCTCATGTGAAAAGTGTGATTTGAACCCAAGTATTCCTGAGCCCCCATCCATTATTCTATCCATTATGTTTCATCTTTTGTTGTTCAGTTGTTTCAACCGAGTCTGACTTTTCTTGGCAAAGATATTGGGGTGATTTACTATTTCCCTCTCCAACTCATTTTAAAGATGAGGAATCTGAGGCCAATGGGGTTAAATGACTTGCCCAGGGGCATATAGGTAGTAAGTTTCTGAGGCCAGATATGAACTCAGGAAGATGAGTTTTCCTGACTCCATGTTCAGCAGTGTTTCCATTGTGCCACCTAGCTGTCCAGCTTTAAATTTATGTACTTGAATCCATTCTATCATTCTATCAGATTCAAAAGGATAGCTTCATCTCTTTGTTAAGTGCCTTGCTGAAATCCAGGTATGCTATTTCCCTGGCAATCCCCTAGTCTAAGAGGAAAGTTATCTACCTCAAAGGAAATTGAGGTTTGTCTAATGTGAGCTATTCTTTCTGACTCATCCCTGCTTTAAGTTTAAAAAATCTTTTGTTTTGGTTTTGTTAATCTTAGACAATGAATGACTGTGGGAACATTTTACCAGAGACTGAATATGAATAGAAGAAGCAAGCCATTTGTTTTCCTAAGGAGAAGCTATTTGGGGATATAGGAGCAGGAAGTAATTTACTTGGTCTAAATCTGATTTTGATCATCTGGGTAGCTTTCTCTTTTTCTGATAAAATCTTTAAAAACAACAACAACATAGTTTTATTCATTTGGTTAAATGCTTCCCAATGACTTGTAGAAAATTTTTTTTAACAATATTTAAAAAAAAATTGAGTTGCCAATTCTTTCCTCTTTGAGAAGAAAAGCAATTTAATATTGATTAGACCTGTGAGGTCATGCAAAAAATATTTGCAAATTAGCCATGTTTGCAAAGGAAAACCTGGCCAAAAATTAGAACAGGAAAAAATTTGAAAAGCATAAAAGCATGCTTCAATATACATTCAGAAATCATCATTTCTCTATCTGGAGGGAGAAAGCATTTTTTTTCATCATGAGCCCTTTGGAATCATCTTGGATCATTGTCTTGATTGGAGTAACAAAGTCTTTCATGATTCATCATCCCTCCAATATTGCTGTTACTGTGTACAATGTTCTTCTTTTTCTTCTCAGTTCATTTTGCATCTGTCCATATAAGTCTTCTCAGTTTTTTTGAAACCATCCTGCTTATCATTTTTTAAAATAGCCTAATAGTATTCCATCACAATATGTCACAACTTGTTCAGCCATTCCCAGTTGATAGGCATCCACTCAATTTACTGTTCTTTGCCACCACACAAAGGGCTGTTATGATTATTTTAATACAGATAAATCCTTTCCCTTTTTCTTTGATGTCTTTGAGATACATAGTGTTAGTATTGCTCGGTTAAAGGATATGTGCAATTTTATAGCTTTCTGAATGTAGTTCAAAAATGTTCTCCAAAATGGTTGGACTAATTTACTGCCCTACCAATAGTATATTAGTGTAACTATTTTTCCACATCCCCTCCAGCATTTTTCATTTTTCTTTTTGATATTAGGCAATCTGATAGGGGTGAGGTATCTCAGAGTTGTTTTAATTTGCATTTCTCTAATCAATAGTGACTTAGAGCATGTTTTATGAGACTAACGTTAGTTTTGATTTCTTCTTCTGATAAATATTGTTCATACCCTTTGACCATTTATCACCTGGAGAATGGCTCTTACCTTTTTGGTTTTTTTTTAATAAATTTGTTTTAGTTCCCTAAATATTTGCAAATTGAAGCCTTTATCAGAGAAACTTGCTGAATTTTCCCCCATCCCCAGTTTCTTGTTTTCCTTCTAATTTTGACTGCATTAATTTTGTTTGTGCAAAAACCCTTTAATTTCATGAAATCATAAATTTCTAGTTTACTTCCTGTGATCCTTTCTATTTATTGCTTGGTCTAAACTCTTCTCTTATTCATTGATATGGCAAATATACTATTCCATATTCTCCTAATTTACTTATGATATCACCTTTTGTGTGTAAATCTTGTACCCATTTTTATCTTGGTAAACAGTGTAAGCTGTTGGTTATATTTAGTTTCTGCCAAAATACTTTTCAACTTTCCCAGCATTTTTTGTTGAATGGTGAGTTTCTTATTCCCAAAGCTTGGATCTTTGGGTTTGTCGTATATTAGATTACTAAGTCATTTACTACTGTGTATTTGTACCTAATCTATTCCTCTGATCCACCTCTCTACTTCTTAGTCAATATCAGATTGTTTTGATGTTTACCACTTTGTAATATTGTTTGCAATTTGGGACTGCTACGCTGCCTTCCTTCACATTTTTTTTCATTGAGTTATATTCTTGACCATTTATTCTTCCAGATGAATTTTTTCTTTTACCTCTAAAAATAATTTCTTGGTAGTTCAGTTGGCAATGTACTGAATAAGGAAGGCAACTCACATAATACTGTTATTTTCATTTTGTTGGCTCAGCCTACCCATGAGCAATTAATATTTCTCCAAATGTTTAGAGTTATCTTTATTTCAGTTACTTTAGTTGTCTAAAGTGTTTGTTTTTGTTTTGTTTGCTTTTTGGAGGGCAGTTGGTGTTAAGTGACTTGCCCAAGGTCACACAGCTAGTTTTTGTGTTAAGTGTCTGAGGCCAGATTTGAACTCAGGTACTGCTGACTCTATTCACTGTGCCACCTAGCCACCCCCTAAAGTGTTTTGTATTGTGTTCATATACTCCCATGGGTTTCTTTTGTCAGGTAGACTCCTAAATATTTTGTACTGCCTACAGCTATTTTTAAATGGAATTTTTCTTCTTTATCTCTTGCTGCTGAGTTTTGTTGGTAGCATAAAGAAATGCTTATGATTTATGTGAGTTTATTTTATATACAACTTTTCTGAAGGTGTTAACTGTTTCAACTAGTTTTTAAGATTCTCCAACATCATATCATCTACAAAGAGTAATAATTTTATTTCCTCATTGACTTTTTATTCATTTAATTTCTTTTTCTTATCTTATTGCTACAGTTAGCATTTCTAGTATAATACTGCATAATAGTCATGATAATGGACATCCTGGTTTCACCTCTGATCTTATTGTGAAAGTTTTGAGATTATCCCTGTTAAGAGATCATGCTTACTAATTGTTTTAGCTAGATAATACTTATTTTAAATATTTATTGATTCCTATGCTTGCTGGCATGGTTTTTTAAAAATAGGAATGTGTGTTGTATTTTGTCAAAACTATTTCTGCATCTATTGATATGATCATATGATTTTTGTTGGTCTTGTTATTGATATATATACTGATAGTTTTCCTTACATTGAATAAGCCCAGCATTCCTGGTATAGGATCTACCTGGTCATAGTGGATTGTCTTTGTGATATATTACTATAATCTCTTTACTACTATTTTATTATTGATATTCATTAAGAAAATTGGTCTATATTTTCTTTCTATTTTTGCTCTCTCTGGTTTAGGTATCAAAAGCACATTTGAATTGTAAAAGGAAATTGGCAGGACTCTTTCTTTACCTATTTTTTCAGCAAATCATTTATATAGCACTAGAATTAATTGTTCTTTAAATGTTTGGTAGAAGTCACTTACAATTCTGTCTTGTTCTGGGGGTTTTTTCTTAGGAAGCTCAATTATGCTTTATTTCTTTTTCCAAGATAGCATTATGTAAGCATTCTATTTACTCTTCTGGTATTCTGGACAGTTTGTATTTTTGTAAATATCTACATGTTATACTCAGATCATCAGTTTTTACTGGTTAATTGAGCAAAACAGCTCCTTAATAATTGCTCTTATTTCATTTTTGTTGTTGGAACATTCATCCTTTTTACTTTTGGTACTAGTAATTTGGTTTTCTTGTTTTTCTTTAATATAAAATTATTTTTTTCATAAACCAGTATCTAGTTTTATTTATTAATTCAATGGTTTTCTTATTTTCAATTTTATTAATCTCTGCTTTAATTTTCAGAATTTCCATTTTGGCATTTAATTTGGGATTTTAATTAGTCTTTTTTCCAGGGGTTTTTTTTTTAAGTTTCATGCCCAGTTCATTAATTTGCTCCTTTATCTTTTATTGAGGTACATGTTTTGAGATATAAATTTTCCTCTTATTGTATCCCATAAAATGTGGCTGTATCCCACAAAATGTGGAATGTTGTCTCATTGTTATTCTTTGTAATTAAATTATTCATTGTTTCTATGATTTGTCCTTCAAATCAGTCATTTTTTAAGAATAGATTATTTTGTTTCCAATGAATCTTAAATCTATCTTTCTACTGCTCTTCATTGTTTATAACTTTTCTTGTATCATTATCCAAAAAAGGTGCATGCAAAAATTTTGCTTTTCTGTATTTGGTTGAGAGGCTTTTATGCCCTAATGCATGTTAAATTTTTGTGAAAGTGCCATCAACGCTGATAAAAAGGAATCTTCCTTTCTCTTCCCATTCAGTTTTCTCCATATATGTATCATATTTACATTTTCTAAGATTCTATTCATCTCCTTAATTTCTTATTTACTTTATATTTAGATTTATATATTTCTGAGAGGGGAAAATGGAAGTTTCCCCATTATTATTATCTATTTTCTCTGTTAATTCTTTTTACTTTTCCTTTAAGAATTTGAATGCTATGCCCTCTGGTGCATATATGTTTGGTATTGCTTCATTTTTGTGGTTCTTTTTAGCAAGATGTAGTTTCCCTGATAATCCCCTTTAATTAGGTCTGTTTTGCTTTTGCTTTGTCTGAGATCATGATTGCTACACCCTGTTTTTTTTTTAACAGCTGAAACTTAATAGATTCTGTTTCAAATCCTTATTTTAACTCTCTGTGTGTCTCTCTGTTTCAGGTATGTTTCTTGTCCTCTACCTATTGGATTCTAATCTATTCTGCTATGTTTCCATTTCATGAGTGTGTTCATCCTATTCACATTCACAGTTATGATTACTAACTGTATATTTCTTTCCATCCTGTTTTCTTCTGTTTAACCTTTTCTGTTTTTATACTTTCCTTTAAAGTCTCTTTTGCTTCTGATCACTTCTTTCTTTTATCTGCTCCCCCTTTTATCATGCCTACTTTCCTCCTTCTCTTTCCCACTTCCCTGTTGGGTAAGATAGATTTCTGTTACCAATTGTATGTGTGTGTGTGTGTGTGTGTGTATTTCTCCCTTCTTACTCTCTTAACTGCTAAAACTCTTCCTTTAGGTATTACTTTTATGTGAGATAATTTCCACCATTCTTCTTCTTCTTTCTCCTTTATCCCAGGGCATCCATATTCCTTGCCTATGCATTATTTTCACATCAACCCAACATTATTAACTCACTACCACTCTCTCTCTATAGAATCCTTACCTAATTACAACAATAAAGTTCTTTTAGAAGTTAAATGAATAATTTTCCTTATAGAAAGGTAAACAGTCTAACCTCATTGAGTTTTATTGGGCTTATGGTCAATTCACATGTTTTTCCTTTGAGGTTTTGCTTGGACTTGTTTTGACTTCATTTCTTCTTCTGAGTTTGTGTCTTGATTTTCTATCACTAGCAGTTTTTTATGTCAGGTTATTTTTTTTGCTGTTTATTCATTTTCCTACCCTATATCTTTATTTCAACTTTATGCTAAAGTTGGTTTCTGTTTCTACCATGGTGGGGATTGTGGGGAAAGGGGCATTGTGACAAGTTTCAGACTCTTTCACGCTATTGTTTCCAGAGCTAGTTCTAGTGGTTTGGAAATTTCTGATACTTCCAAAGTGGTATGATCTGGAGAGAAATGTGGTTACTTCTCTAATTGTCAGCACTCTTATCCTATCCAGGAAGGTCTGCTGAACCCTTTGGATTGCAAACAGTATCACTCCTTAAGGCCCCCAATCTTTTGCAACCAAAATTGATACTGTTCCTCAGAGCCTCTGCTCAGTCTTGACTAAAAGTAGTCCACTCTGCCCTTGAACTACGACCCAGAAGTGTGTATATGCAATAGAGTTGCCAAACAATGTTTGGTCCTGTGTCCACTGCTAGCACAGAGGTCTCCTGTAATCTGACCAGTTGCCAAGTCCTTTTACCATCTCTGGCTTGAGTCTTCCAAAGACGCTACTGCTTCTGTTTCCACCATCTAATCCCACACTAGTGTTTCGTCCACATGGTGTTTCAGTCACATGTCAGTCTCCCCCTCTGTATTAAAAATCTCTCTTTTTGATCTCCTAAGTTGTTTTAGGCTAGAAGAACATCTTACTCTGACTTCTTTCTGCTACTGCATAATTCTATTTGAAGAGTTATTTTGATGTTATTTGGAGGGAAATATTAGAACTCAGCTGAATGTTTTCTATACTCTGACATCTTGGCTCCACCCTCAGAAGATCTTTATAAAAAATATAAAGACTCTTACTGAAAAGTGGGTCCCTTGCAGTTATACTTCTCTCAGTGCCCCTTTTTCTTCCTTTGTTAGTGGACAATGCCCTCCCAGTATCATTTAACCATAGCTTATCAGCTGAATAGCCATAGTAACTGGTCTCCAGCTGTATTTATATACAATTTTTTATTAATTACAGCGTGCAGGTCTTTGACAATGTGGGGGACATTATTTCCATTTAGAAACCTCTGAATTAAGTTATTCTTCTTTAAATATTCATTTCCCTTTTTCTCTGATTGATGGAAAGGTTTTTTTTCTGCCCCAAGTGGAGGCTGCTTGGAATGATAACTCCAGGAAGACAAAAAAATGTCTTTCTTAACTTTGCTCTATAAATTCTAAAGTAACATTAGAGCAGTTTTCAATAATGTCATCCATTGAGAAGTATTCGGATAAAAATTTATTGATGGTTTTAGCTTGTTTTATGGAAAAGATAGAATTGTTCAGTTATTTTACTTTAAAAATCAGTTATTATTTTAACATTATGAAATAAGGAAGTGCCAGCTGTTTGGCAACCTCATGAGTGTTCATAATGGTCTTACTTGTATTTTCCAAACAGATGCTGAGGGCCCTACCTGTGATGATAAGGATTTTCAGCAGTATGACTTCTGAGAGAAGACAGGTTCCATGTTGACTAACTCTACCATAATCTCTCTGAATTTAGGCAAATGCATGCCATACAATTCATTTCAAAGCTGATTCATTTCATCTGCTTGGCTTCTGTGCCAAATGTGAACATTAGGCCTCTTTAAAAAATGATGGGGGATAATAAATGCTTGAGGCATTTGTTTTGCTGAAGTGAACTAACGGCAGAGGAACATATGGTGAAATATATTTTTAATTACTTTTCAACAATGTGAAATGTTTTTTCCTTATTTTCATATTTAATGTTCATGATCCAGCCTGCTAAGAAAGAACATGCCACTTTGCACAAAACACATGACTAATTTTATGGGCAGCATAGATCATTCCATGTCAGCAACATTTTAACTACAGGAGCTTTTGGTCTTCCTTTATGACACTTTATGCCTGCAAAGAAAATGCTTTTCTTTTCCATCTCTGTCTCCTACCTTCCACCATATCTCTGTATCTTGAGAGACTAGGTACCAAAATGTTTGATTATGATGGGTTTTTTATTAGTGGGTGTACAGAAAATGACATGGGCCTTTATCTTTGCAGATTAGGCAAAGCTGAATCATTAATGGGATGCATAATGTTTTCCCTCAGATATATCAAACAGTAGATGTGGTACTGGATTTGAAGTCATCAGGATGTGAGTTCAAATATTACCTTAGGTAATTACTACTTGTGTGACTCTGGTCAAGACACATAACCTCCCTGAGGCTCATATTCCTCATATATAAAGTGATAATATTAGGACATTGTAATGTTAATGGGATGTAAGATCTTCTTCTCCCATTAATAGGTCTTTTGTAGAGGCCATTAAGGGAAGCTTGCTTAGGGGAAGGCTTACTTGTAGGAAGGCTTTTCTATCTTTTGCTAATTTCTAATTAGGAACTGAGTCATGATGGTTGTCATGCCTTCTGTCCCTGAGAAGTGTGTACATAATATATATATATATATATATTCTGAGTTGGTATTTTGCTTTGGTGGCTCACTTATAAGAAGGATCTTCTGTTTCCCTGGTTGATATTCCAAGTGGCCATATGTTCAGAGCTCCCTGACTGATCAGGTGTAAAGGCTCTCTTGATTCAGGGATATATGTAAAATGTATAGTTGATTCAGGCAGTCAGAGCCCTATCTGTTGGTCTTTACTGCTTGTATTTTCTCTGAAGTTCAGAGTGCTGAATTTTCATGTTAACTGGTGAATGTAGGTTAAAAAAGATTGTTGACCTTTTAAACAGCTATTTTTCCTAGTAAAGCAGATCTAAGCACCTGTGCTAGCAGTCATGCTATGAATGCTAGCATGGTTGTTGCTACAATCACCTATCTCACCTATCTTATACAGATAAAATTAGATGATATATTATACAGTGCTCTGTAAACTTAAATTACTACATTTGTATGAGTTATGGGTGTGAGGTAGTAGATAGAGTAATGGATTTGGAGTTAGGAAGACCTGGATTTAAACTTTACTTCAGATATTAGATATGTGACCTTGGCCAAATCATTTAACATTTCTAGGCCTCAGTTTCTTTATCTGTAAAACGAAGGAGTTGGTTTAGTGCCTTTAAGGTCTTTTCCATCTTATACATTTATTCTTATTATAGTTGAATGATATTCCAATATCATAGGAAAACCCATTTCTAAAGTATATAACATACAGCTCTCCTGTGAGTTAGGTGCTGAACTTTTTTATAGATTAGGAAATTAAAGTTCTTAGAGTTAAGTGAAATGCTCAGGGTCACAAAGCTCATAAGTATCAGAAACTGGCATTCAAATTCTGGTCTTTCAGCACTAAGACTAATGCCCTCTACATGTTTTTTTTGATTCAGTTCTATGAGCATACAGTAGGCACTTACTATATGTAGTGTAAATTTTTTTTTGATTGGGTGGTGAGGGCAGACAAAATGAGAAAAGTTATCAGCCATTGAGAACCTACTTTCATCAGCAATACTTTTCTTTCTACTTATACCTCACTTGCTTTTCAGTGTCTCTAGGGTACTTAGTTCCTTTGATTCTAACTAGCTATTAGAATGTTGCTTCCAGAGATATGGAGATGGACAGGACAACAGAGCCAATTTAGTTCAATACTCACATTTTACAGATGAGAAAACTGAGACCCAAAAATGTTAAGTGACTTGTGTAAGGTCACAAATATAGTAAATGTCAGAGACAGAATGTCATCTCAGGTCCTCTGATTCCAGAGCCAGTGCTCTTTTAATTGGGCCATACTATCTTCCTGTGGCATTTCCCCCCTTTGTTATGTTCACCATTATTATTATGTAATTATGATACAATTCTCTATAAATATTTAAAAATCAAACAGCATTCACTAGTAAAGAGGCTACAGTGGATAAAATCTTTCCCTTCCTTTTTCTTTGTCTTGAACACTCAGAGATCTGACTCTCAGAGTATTTTAATTCTCACCCAGTTTCTCTGGAAGCTGCAGTATTGCCTTATCAATAATCTGGTCTTCTTGCCTTTTCCAGCCCTGATATTAAGAGAAACATAACACAGTATAGCTAAGTGGCTGTTATTTATCTTCCTGTTTACTGCCGCCTTGTTAGTGTCCCCTCATTTCCAGGGAATGAAAATTGCTCATTATCAGAGATAATGAAGGAAAATGATGTCATCTATAATTGTTAGCTCAGGGTACTTGCTGTCCCCTATTAATGGAAAGTGGGTAGCATAAACAGAGGACAGATCAGAGCAGGATACCTCTAAGTGTTCAAGCCATATGTTGGAGCAGATTCATGTGCCTGTAATTCAAAAATGCCTTGGTTTTGTGGGTTTTGTGAACTACCATGTGTGCATGTTTATGGGCATTTGTGTGAGTGTATGTGAGAGAAAGAGAGTCAGAGAGATAGACAGACAGACGGATTAGATAGACACAGACAGACAGACAGACAGACAGACAGATAGATAGATAGATAGATAGATAGATAGATAGATAGATTAGATAGACAGACAGACAGACACAGAGTCAGAGAGACAGAGAGATAGAGAGAGACAGGGAGATAGGGACAGGGACAGAGACAAAGACAGAGGAAGATAATGAAAGGGAAATGAGGGAGATAAAGATACATGATAAATAGAGTGACACAAGAGATTGACAGAAAGAATGTGAGAGAAGTAGAGACAGAGAAGAAGAAAGAGACAGAGGGGAAGAGAGATAAAGAGAAAGAGAGGGAAGGAGAGACAGACAGACAGACATGGAGAAAAGTGAGAGAAAGATACACAGAGGGGCAGCAAAAGAGATGGAGAGACACACAGAAAGACAGAAAAAGTGAGTCTGAGAAAGAGACAGACACAGAGAAAGGAGTTGAGACAAAGAGTGTGCTTGCATTATGTGGTAGTGTGCATGTATACGTGTGTGTGTGTGTGTGTGTGTGTGTGTGTTAGACCTGGATTTAAGGTGTCAGATTTCTGAACTGGGAGACTATTGCTTAGATTTGAATGCAACTGAAAACCATCTGAGGTTGTGAATCAAGAACAACTTGTCTGATGATTAAATAAAAGAAAGGCTGTCCATATTCATGGTTAAATAAAAGAAAGGTTGTTCAGGTAAAAGCACAGGGTAGCTTAAGTCAGGGGATATCCCGCTACTCCAAGCCCTGATAGTTTCTCTTGCTTCCTTTGACTAATCTCATGTCAAGCAATCTGCTAAAGGAGAAGGCTTGCTTTAACACTCTCTGCCTGGCTCTGCCAGCTCTCAAAAAAGCTGCTAAATGGGGTCTCTCAGTTGATCTAGAAATCAAAACCACATAGGTCTTAGTCACAGCTCACCTAACAAGCACTATGCACTTGAAACTGACCACTGTCCAACTCACATTGGATAAGTCACACCAGGCTACAGGTCACACTTTCTAGTGCCCCAGCATTTGATAAAAAGGAAGCATCCAAACAGAGAAAATCTACTTCAAGAACCCTGTGACAGGATATTAAAGTCATTCAACTAGGACATTCCCCCTATAAACCCATATTTGTACCTTAAGGGATGGAAAACCCGTTTGTATCTAGCCTGCTGTGAGCATCAGGTATTCGGAAATGTTTCATTTTGACTCCAGTTGGAATTTTAAACTTCCTGTCTGTCTCATTGGCCAAGTAGTTAAAGTGACACCAAAGACAGAATGCATGTAAAAGCAATAACCCCAGAGGCACCCTGGGAAAAAATGGAGAACAACCAAATGGCCCTAGAAAATGAGCAAAGTGGGGCTGAATTAAAGTGCTTAGGGTTCAGTTTTCCTGAGGGAGTGTGTGTATGTGCATGTGTGTGTGTGTGTGTGTGTGTTGTGTATATATCTTTGAGAGAGATAAGAAATGTAATTATGTATTCTCACGACTACACAATGCATTATTATTGTTACTTTTAGAAGTATTTATTGCCTAAGTGTGGCCACATGCATGTGATAGAATTTTCTATTCCTTCTATACTATGATGGCATCCTAACATTCCCACAGTGAAATGAACAATGAATTTAGCATCAAAGGATCTAGGTTCAAACCCCAGCTCTGCCATTTGCTTCCTGTGTAACCTTGGACAAGTAATTTAAGTTCCTTGAATCTACAAAATGAGGGGAATGGAGAAGATAACCTCTACAGTCACTTCCAGCTTTAAATCTATAACCACTAGAACTATATAGCTCAAGATTTCTTTTTTTGTATGTCATGAAGCCCTTTGACATCCTGGTGATTTCTAAGAACCTGTTCTCAAAATAATGTTTTTAAAGCATAAAATAAACATATAATCACACTGGAAATCATTTACAGTGAAGTATGGTTATCAATATATTTTTTTCAAAAGTACACGATCCCCTGCTCTAATTCAACAACATTTTCCCAAGAATGTGTCACATCAGGACATGTGATGACACTCAGGTAAATCTCTTGCATCCTAACTCTGACCTGCTTTTCCCATGCAGGCAGTAAGAATAACTCCCATTCTCATTGTATTAAGGTAAAAGCTGGTAGACTTAGTCTCCTGAAAAACCTTTCCCTTTCACCGTAGGTATCAATGACAGAACTCTCCAGCGTCTGCTGGGCATTCATGTAGCACCTGCGAGCTAGTGGTTGCTATGGTTTTTCAGCCCCCATTTCCTGTCGCTGGGGCTCCATGCCTGAGCTCAACATTATGTACACCTTTCGTATCAATGTATTTGGAATGATTTGAGTGCCCTCTCTAAGGCTCTACAGTGTGCTTTACAACTTATGTGTGGTGTTTTCCCAGGTAGTTCCTTACTTAAATAATTTGTGACAGTGTCTGTCTCCTGTTCCAGGTGGCTCCTAGAAATATCCAACTCAACAGCAGGTCTCCAAGGAACAACACTACTGATGATCTTGAAATGTGATATATGGCTGACAGGTAGGAGATATCGTCTTGGAGGCTTTTGCGTTATGTTGGAATGGGTTAGGTTACTCTGGAATAGAGAAAGAGCTTGGTCAGGGGCCAGGGAGATGCATTCTCAGAACATAATCAAGAAGAACTAGCCTTGGTTCCTTCCCATCCCACCCCCTTCCCTAATACACAATTTGCAAAATGTAGCTATAAAAATTGCTAAAGGAATAAATATGAATATGAAAGTACATCAGACTGAATTGGTAATATTGGCTTCTCTCTTCTCAGTAAGAGGTGGAGAAATAATTGAGTTCATGGAAAGAGCATTGAACTTGTAATTAGAAACAATGTGGGTCAGAATCCCAGCTCTACTAACTGCTTGACTCTGGCTAAATCCTTTAAGCTCATTTTCCTTATCTGTAAAATGGGCATGGTAATACTTGTAATGCCTGTGGTTCTTGTGAAACTAAATGCAACAATTTAGTGATTTTTATATGCTATACAAATGTATAGTATATGATTTCATTAAATAGTTGATATTCATGTAACACTCTCACAGGTATTATACCTTGGATCCTCCAAATAACTCTGTGAAGAAGGTAGGACAAATATAATCCCCCTTTTTAAAGATGAGAAAAAGGATTTGTCCCTGGGTAAATGAGTCAGGATTTGAACTAAGGTCTTCTGACTCTAAGCCCACTGATGTTCCCACTAGAAACTCCTAACCCCTATTGGCTGCCAGACCTTTAAATGGAATGTGTTGTTTAGGAGCTGGTTCTCAAGTAATCTTATATAATGTACTGCTGTGAAAGAATACAAAGTATCCTGGTGATGGCTTCTGTCTGAAATGTGATAGGAGTGCTTTCACCAGCAATTCTCTCAGGGTACCAAAGAGCATATGCCCTTGGTTTTTCATCTTTTGAACAAATCGACACTTTTTCATTTTCCTCCAGCTCAAATTGTGTTTTCCATATGGCTCTATTGTGCTATGTCAGGTCAGGCTGTGTGTAAGTCATCTTGCAAGATGCTGCTTAGTCACTATGTAAAGTGATTAATGGAGATTTCCTGCTACCTCACCTCACCAGTGCTATAAAGAAAAGGGGAGGCGAGGTTTGATGGATCCCACTGGAAATTACAGAGGGAAAGGAGGGTATTAGTGGCAACATAAATAAAGCTATGATTTAATTTACACAAACGTAGTGTTTTACAACTCTATCCAGAGGAAAGGCACATAAACAGTGTTGAAATTTCTATCGGGTTAAATGGAGTTGTAATATGGCTGTATCAGCCTCCTTTCAGGGCTAGACCAGCTACATATCCCTCCCCACCCTCTACTCCACTCCCCACCTCTCAGAGTACTTCAGTACCCTGAGGTGAAGAAGAGGGCATTCTCTCTTCTTTGCCATTGACTTAAGCCACCACTTATTGTGTTCCTCTAATTTTATTGTTGTCCAGTCTTCTTTGACTCCTCATGATATCATTTTGGCATTGTTTTAGCCAAGATACTGTGGTGGTTTCCCATTTCCTTCTTTAGCTCATTTTTACAGAAGAGGAACCGAGGCAAATTGGGCTAAATGAGGTGCCCAGAGTCACACAGCTAGTAAGTGTCTGAAGCTGGATTTGAACTCATCAAAGTGACTCTTTCCATTCAAAAACCCAGTGCCCTATCCACTGTACCACCTAGTTTCTACTTCTTCCCATTTTAGGAGCCCAGTGATCAACATCCCAGTTTTATTTAATACATTAACATCAGGTTATCTTTTATAAAAGGAGATTTAATTCAAAGATGTATCAAGAACAAACATACAAACATTTCTCCCAACATTTTAGGCATATAACACCCTCACCCCCAGTCTCTAGGGAAGAAGGAGGATTAGGTTTACAGTTTATAGTTCAGTTCTTATCCAGGATTAGTCCTACTAATTTCAAGTCCAAAGTCCTACTTGACCAGTATCCTGGACCTTTGATCCTCAGGACTTTCATACTACTTTAGTTACCTTACCTGTTCTGAATTCTTGGATTCCGCATGACCTTGGCTCAAGCTCTGGGAACTCTTAGCTTGTTTTGTCAGGGCCACATGATCTAATCCAGGAAGCTGGAGGGGAAGGACCCTCAGGTCCACTTCCATTATTGCATAAGATCACTTGCTATTACCTTGGTGCTCAGTAAGTTAGTTAAAGAGATTTCTGGTTACAAAGATAAGGGAAAACGCTTCTCTCATTCGTGTGGAAGGCCAACATAATATGTACATATAGAAACTAGTTTCCTAGAAGGTCACCCTGTATGTTCTACATCAATATTGCCATTTTAGGTGGTCTAGTCAAACTCCAAACTCCATTACATCATAGTCCTCTATCTCATATCTGAGATCAACAATGATTGGGAAATTTGATTTAATTCACATTTTTATAAGCACCTGCCATGTACAAGATATTATGCTAAGGGACAGTGATGCAGAGATTTAGGGACTACATTCCCTGCCTGCCCTCAGAGGACTTTCAACTACGGTATGGGCTTTATGAGATGCTCATCAATGACTAAAAGTACCCATTACCTTTCACTTAGAATGTTTCCATACCTTCTTAATTGGCTTCCTTGCTTCAATCTGGTCTATGTGACTATGTAACTCCCATGCTCAGAAAATTTCAGTGGGTCCATATTGATCACAGGACAAAATGCACAGGTCTCAATTTGGCATTTAACTCCATTCACAGTTTGTTCCCAGTCTACCTTTCTAGATGTAATTTCACATAAATGACTTTCAAACTCAGCATCCCATATCTCTCTTCTGTGCCTTTTGTTGGGTTCAGTTGTCTTCTATATTTGGACAGGACTCCTTTCACATGTCTTCCATAACCTTAGTTTCTCTAAAGGCATCCTAATTATCACCTTCTACAGGAAGACTGTTTTGATTAACCTGGTTCTTTGGGTACTCTTCTCTCTTTCCTAAAGTACATTGCAGACTCATCAATATGGTAGGGACCATTTCAGGTTTGACAAGGATGATATTGGTATCCCCAGCACCTAGTACAAGGCTTACACAGAGTGGATCCTTGATAAATACTGATTTAGTTAAGTTGAATTGAATGAATAAGAGATTTGGGGAAAGCAGGTTTCAAAGGGTTCAAAGGAAAGAAAGGTAAATTCTTTTGGACTAAAATGTTTCAGGAGAAATAAGACTAGGAGGAAAATGATGTGTTAAAAATGCAATTCTAAAGAAACAAAGAGAAACATTTCCAAAAAGGAATATACAGTATGATTCATTTGAAGAGATCAGTTGGGATATGCAGCAAACTCACCAACCAACTTAGATTTTAAAAAGACATGTCTAGAAGAAGGAAGCAAGGCTAAATAACAGAGAGTGAATATTAGCCTGTGGCATGGTTCTGTTAAAAAAAGCGTCAGGAATTCCAAATTTCAGGATGAGCTGCTGTGAAGAGCTAAAGACAAATATTCTCCAACTCCCTCCTATACCTCCTGCAAAGAAAAGGGCATTTGAAAAAGCTGCTTTCGGAGAAAGTAAAAAAGAAAAACATAGCACCTCAATTTTAAATTTTCTTTTGTTTTCTCAGTTAAGGAGAAAGATTTTTACATTAGCAATGGCAGAAAAAAAATGACTAATCGAATTGCTTTTAAGTAAGGAGACAATAAGAAAGTATTTTATGGTCCTTGATGAATTCAAGTTGGTTGGTTCAGATGAACCATATTCTTTTGGTCTGAAAAAACTGGCAGTTGTTATCTCTGGTCACTGCCAATGATATCTGAGAGACCACGGAAAATAAGACAGGTACCAAAATATTGAAGAAGGACAAATACCTCATTTTTTCAGAGGAAAGAGGAAAACAGAGGCAAAGAGGCAAAGTTAGGCTTGATGTCAGGAAAAACTAAAAATTAGAGCTGTACAAAGGTGAAACAAGCTTCTTTGAAAGAGGTGGTGGTTCTCCCTCCTTGGAGGTATTCAATCAGATGGTGAATGACCACTTGCTAGATATATTATATTGGGAATTCCTTTTAAGCATGGGTTAAACTAGTTCCACTGAGGTCCCTTCTAAGTCTTAAATTCTTTGATTCTATGATGTTAGACAGAACAGCCTGCAAGATATACAAGAAATTGGGGTTGTTTGATAGAAGTTTGTCTCATGAAATGTATTAGTGGTGGTGGTTGCTTTTTTGTTAAAAGTTACTATAAAATAAAGAGGAAATTTTCATTTCCATGTGAAGAATAGGAAAAAATAAATTCCATTAATCCATAGTGCTAAATCTTTTGCCTGGAAAACAATGTCTTCCTCAATAGACACAAAACTCTGACAGAGTTTGAATGTTAAACTTTTTCTGCTGAAGCCTAACAGCCATTGGGGCTCAGAAAGGCACACAGTGGGAGCTCATCTTGGCATGGGATGCTGGAGGGTAAGAATGCATGCAGAGGTTAGTGTACATATTACAGACAGTTGCAAGGCCGCTGGGATGTGTTCTGGTTGTTTCTGAAATTTACTGTTGAGGCAAGAGAAACTCTAGTGTTTCAGGCTCAGCTTAATTACAAAATTGATGTGGGAAATATAAATGAGGGCAGCAGTGGGAAGAGTGACATGTCCTCCAAAATAACAACTGACATTGAATTAAGGCTGTGACTTTGGATTCAAGCAATAGATACCTGTCAGCTCTAGGATACTAGTCTTTGCCAGAGGGGGAAAACCAACACAAATACTGTCATGACCAGAAAAATACACAGTATAACAAAACACAAAATAAAAGTCTACCAGCTTTACTGACAAAAGCAATGAGTGCAAGAAGCTAGCTGTCAGAAGTGAGAGTAAATATATAACAGGTAAATGTAAGGAACTATTTCATGTAACTACTTAGCTACTTAATTAATTAACTGATTTATTGATTTACTTATGACTTGCTAATAAGTACAGCCATTCTCACTTGATGTTGCTAATCAGTTCTGCCAAAATACCAGGTTAAAGGAAAAGACATTTCGGGGTTGGAGGAGGGTAGAGGATGGGGACAGGTCATTCCATAGGAAGAAGCATTTTAAAGGGATGATCTATGTAATGATGTTCTAGCAAGATTATTTAACTTTTTACTGAGATTTGTGTGTTTTGAATTAGCAATATTATTATAAAATAATTTCATTTGAGCAAACTCATAATGGTTGCTGTGCCATACATACATACATGCATACATATATACATATAAATATACATACATACATAAACACACACACATATATCCAAGCCAATAAAATAAGCTTTTGGGTAAGGAGTAAAAGAAACTAGGCATAACTAATGAGAATCAAATATCAGGCAGAGGTCCCTTGCAGTTTTCATATAGTTCACATTGAGTAAATGAGACTGTCTATCAATTGTTCTTAATTTATTGTGTAGGCAAAGATCTAATTCTTCTGTAATTCTTTATTACTCTCATTAGTTGGGTTTTTAAAAAACAGAATTTTGAACTCGTAGAGAAATTAAAAGTTTCAACGTATAAACCTTTCTCCATCTAAGAAGAGAAGAATATTGTCCAAGGAATGATCTTCCAGATTCCAGATTACTAAGGATAATGCAATTAGAAAGAGAAGAAGGAATACAAAGAAGAAAGAAAGAAAGAAGGAAAAAAGAAAGGAGAAGAAACAGGAGAAGGAGGAAGAGAGGAGAAAAAGGAGGAGGAAGAGAAAGAGAAGCAGGAAAACAAGGGGAAGAAGGAGGAGAAAGAGGATGAGGAAAAGAAGGAGGAGGACTTAGTTTTTGGTGGGGAATAGAAGCTATGAATTTACCTTATAATAATAGTAGAAAATTCTTCTTAGGGAGTGTATCCAAGAGATAACATAATCCCCTATGATTTTTCAAAATTGAAGACTTCCTACCACTTCTGGTGATTCATATGTGCACAAATGATACTGCCAGGAGGAAATTGCAAAGCATTACTAAAGTTTACAAAAAATTTGGGCAAGAAATTAAAGCTCATAAAGGCACAGATGATGCTTCACTATTGGTACCCATTGAATATAAGGGCATTGAATATAAGGGCTGGAGAAGAGCAAAGCTAATTTAGAAAGTGAATGGTTAGCTAAGAAGATGATGTGTAAGGCTGAGATTTAAATTTCTGGATCATCACTTACATAGAGTAATGCTATGACAGGCCAGATAGGAAATGCATCTACCAATGACTAAGGATGAATTAAACTTATACCTCAAGATAGATAGATAGATAGATAGATAGATAGATAGATAGATAGACAGATCAAAATGTTCATAGAAGCGCTTTAATGGAAAAAATGGGTACTTATCAATTGGGGAAAGGTTAAACAATTGCAAATACAGTAATATAATGGAATATTACTCTGCTTTAATAAACACTGAACATAAAAAATTCAGAAAACCCTGGGGATATGCACAGGAACTGATGAACAAATCTAACAGGACTGGGAAAACAGTAGCAATGACTATAAAAAAATAAATGAACAAAAAAATGAAACAGAATTCTGTAATACTGAGGCTATAGCTCTTTCAGTCTTTGTGTTCTAAGAATAAATGCCCCAACTTGAAAATATTTTGTGGGTCTACATCTACTTAACACAGTATTTCCTTGGTGTGGGGATTCTGGAACCTGGCAATAACATTTCTAGGAGTTTTCTTCTGGGGATCTTTTTGAAGAGGTGATCGATGAATTCTTTCAAGTTCTATTTTGCCCTCTGATTCTAAAACATCAGGGCAATTTTCTTTGAGGATCTCTTGAAGGATGCTTTCCAAGTTCTTCTTCTGGTCGTGGGTTTCAGGTAGACCAA
>JAQQSW010000995.1:0-17128 GCA_028646575.1 Pseudocheirus occidentalis
CACAGTGAGCCAATCCTGCATCACCCCGAAGGCAGAGAGATAATCCTGCTTATCACAAATAGGTGCAACCTTTGCATTCTGCCCAGAGGTGATCACAGGCCTCCTGTTAGCTGAGGACCAATTCAACCCATTACCAACAAGAGCCCCAACAGGGAGGGAATATAGACACTAAGAAACAGGCTGTACACAATAACTAAGGTGCTTTGAGTTTAGATCATCTGGGTTTGCATTCTGTTTCTGCTATTTACTAACTCTATGACATCAGGAAAATCAATTAACATTTGAACCTCAGGTCCCTCAACAGTAAGACACAGAAGTTGAACTAAGGGATCTCTAAATTCACAATTATGGATGACTTCATGTATTTTTGATGATCTTCATAACAACTCTGTAATACAGACATTATATCCATCACTATTACCATTTCTCAGATGAGGAAACTAAGGTCATGTAGTAAGTGGCAAATATGGCATGTGGACCCCAAATCCTTCCTGGTCCCAAATACACTACTCAATCCACTAGACTATGTTCTGAGATACATGTTGTATGAACTACCACTCTGTGTGAACTGAAGGCAACTCTTCCCCTTCTCTTCTTGACTTTTGTTATTTTTCTTTTGTTTTGGTTTTAAAATAAGCAGTTGAACTAGATAACCTTTAAAGTTTTTGGTTTGTTATTTTTTTTTATCTCTGTGCCTCTGTGATGAAAATTATTGTATGATTTGAATGAAAATTAAGTGAAACCCGTGAGAAAATGTAGAAATGTATGGCCGCATGCTCCCATAGTCTTTTAAAAATAAAAGGAAAGAAACTATAATGTATAATAGGAAACGGCTATGTAACAGTTCTTTTCTTTTCCTACCATGTTGAGAGAGTCTGCAGAGAGTGATAAGAAAGTTCTGCTCTCCCGAATGTTTTGAAATGGCATTTTGAAATTTATAGCCACAGAAGCTGACTGTTTTGTTTTGGCCTTTTTGTGTGAATCTAGAGAGATTGAGTATCATGTAACAATAATATAATGAATGATATAATGGAAGTGAAGTCAGGAGATCGAGGTTCAAATCTGAGTCCTTTTGTCAAGTGGTCCAATCCTACATCATCCACAAATATGTGTTAGTCAGTGTTATGTCACAAATGATTTGGGTAGCTTCAGGCAAGTCATTCCCTTCTCTGCATTCTGGTGTCTTTATCAATATAAAACAATGGGAATGATGCCTTCCCCCTTTTTGGTTCTACAGCTCTGATTTATGTTTCTAACACTGTACCCTTCAAATCCTTGTAAGTTCTATTACTTTATTTGCTTTGTTCGAGCATTTTATGTCCCAAGGTCCAATAAAACTCAAAATTCTATATTCGATGTTCTAACATCATATACTCAAAGTCTCTTTGTAATTTTGACATTATATGATTTGATAAGTACGTATATGAGAATTGGATATTAAATATTAATTAAACGGTCAGTAATTTCATTTCTCCTCTATCCAAGGAGGCTACATTTTCCTCATGTATTATTACGATTCACAGATGTTGAAGCTGAAAATGCCTTTCTTAAAGTCCATTATAAAACTGGGGTGAACAGAAGAGCTACCACTTAGGCTGGGAGTTTATAATCCCACAGCAGGGGGAAGAAAAATGTGCAAATCCTTAATCTAACACTTACTGGGCTGGAAATTCCCACATTTGAATTGTTTGATGTCTCTGTGCCAGATAATTTTGCAGATAATTTTATTCTTTTTCAAAGTGTACTTATAGATAAAGTATGACCATTTTCAGCCTCCAGAACCTATTAAACATTTGTGGCAGACAACATCCATACCAGCCATAATTAACCAGGATTTCTACCACAGGTACATGTAATATAGCATTTCTTTATTCAATAGCACTTCAAAATTAAATCATTTATACACTACAACCAAACCCAAAATGTTCATCTCTGGAGACATCAATCTAATTATCAATGAACATACTAGCTAACAGTTAAGCCATTATAGTGTTAGCCACACACACACACACACACACACACACACACACACGTCCTACTCTAGGGTCAGCTTCACAGGGAAAACAAAAATTATAAAGAAACTACAAAATGAGTGTTCATTGGGCTTGCTGTAGATTTCCTGGAACAATGAAAGACACAAGGCAAGTATAGCAGTACTGAGTTAGAGTGTGAAGTAATTAAAAGGACAAAATAACATACATTTAGAATAATGTACTACTTGTTCCTTAAAAGGCTCTCTCTCTCTCTCTCTCTCTCTCTCTCTCTCTGTCTCTCTCTCTCTCATTTCTTTCTCCACATATATGTATGTATGTTGATATATAAGCATATAGATAGCCCAAAATTTGTCTTTTCCATATCTCTAAGCATCCTGTAAAACCAAGAGCAAAAGATTACCATTGATGCCTTTTAGTACTTATGAACCTTTTCCTGATATCAGTTTTTAATGCCTCCCATGGTCTTCACCTTGTGTGGGATAAAGACCCCAAAGACCCTTACCCAAATAAAATTCAGAGGTTTCTCCAGATACTACCAGAAGCTATTTATTCCTAAACAAGTCTTTCGAGAGTTGGGTGTCATCTGCCCAAAACATTCACCAGTGTAGGGAGGCAAAGAACAAAACTCAAGCAAGCAGTTATATAGTCTTATACAAACAATTCTAGGACAATTCCAAAACCCCAAATCCCCTCCCCAATAACCTGACCTTCATTCCCATTGGTGGGAAGGTGTGTCCTTACAATCCTTTTACTCAATACAAGTTAATATTTCAAATATTTTCCTTAATTATCAGACGTAAGCTTATTACAGATTAGATGTTACTTTTCTTGTTTACCAAAAGTAGGTAATTTACAGAAACACCTAGCAGATCTATTACTTGTTTCAAAAAGTAGGCAATTTATAGGTCACTTGTTGCTTTTCTCGTTTACCAAAGGTAGGCACCTGGCAGGTACATTACAGAAAAATAAAATTTAGGCCTATGAAGGCTAAAGCCTGGCTCAAGTTTGGTGACTGTCTCCTCTACTTTATGAGAATATTTTCACCTGTCCCACTCAACCTCAAAAATAATTTTCTTTTATTCTGAATATATTTTGTATTTACTTGTATGGGTAAATGGTGCTTACTCTTTCCCTAGAGAAAATCTGATAAACTTGAGAGCAGGTGTTTTTCATACCTCCTTTTAAATCCTTAATGTCTGAGCCATACTCAATACTACATATTGATTGATTTTAATTTTTAAAAAATTCAAAGTTCGACACCCCCTCATGGCGGCGGCGGCGGTGGAGGCTGCAGCGACGGCAGCTTTGGGACGGTGACGGAGAGCACAAGCCCGGCGACCCATCTCTCCCCCTAAACCCCGATGCTGTGCGCCCCCTGACACTGCCCCGACCCCCGCCGAGACGATGGTGAAGTATTTCCTGGGGCAGAGCGTGCTCCGGAGTTCCTGGGACCAAGTGTTTGCTGCCTTTTGGCAGCGTTACCCCAACCCCTACAGCAAGCATGTACTGACTGAGGACATTGTGCACCGGGAGGTAACTCCTGATCAGAAGCTGCTGTCCAGGCGGCTTCTAACCAAGACCAACAGGATGCCCCGCTGGGCGGAGCGCTTCTTTCCTGCCAATGTAGCCCACTGGTGTACATCCTCAAGGACTCTATCGTGGACCCACAGAACCAGACCATGACCACTTTCACCTGGAACATCAACCATGCCCGGCTGATGGTGGTGGAGGAAAAATGTGTTTACTGTGTGAACCCTGAAAACAGTGGCTGGACTGAAATCCGAAGGGAGGCCTGGGTCTCTTCCAATTTGTTTGGAGTCTCTAGAGCTGTACAGGAGTTTGGCCTAGCTAGATTCAAAAGTAATGTGACCAAGACCATCAAAGGCTTTGAATACATCCTGGCCAAACTGCAAGGTGAAGCTCCTTCTAAGACACTTGTTGAAACACCTAAGGAAGCAACTGAAAAGGCGAAAGAAACTGCTCTGGCAGCTACTGAGAAGGCCAAGGACCTGGCCAGCAAGGCAGCCACCAAGAAACAGCAGCAGCAACAGCAGCACTATGTTTAAAGGAGTCACCCTACTGCTTCCCCTGCAACAAAAAGGCCCTGCTGTCCTCCCAGATTGCCAGTACCCAAGACTGAGAGCTTCTGGGGAAGAAGCATTGGGCCCAGAGCCCCAGCCCCTAAGCAGATCATCAAGACAATGCAAGCCCACAGACAATCCAACTCTTGTCCCATTGCCTGCCCTGCATCCGAGTTGTAATTTATCATTAAAAATCAATTTTCAGTGCTAAAAAAAAAAAAATTCAAAGTTCTCTTTTCATCCTTTTTTCATGACCTATTCACAACACAAAGAAGATACTGATATCTGAAAGTCTAAAGAGTGGGCAATTGATACATATCTGATGATGCAATGTGTTTTAGTCATTCAACGTCCTGTCTCACTGAAGAAAGGCTTACCAACTTTACGCTGACTTCTAGGAAGAATAAATACACATATCTATTTACACAATGCATATATATGTCTGCATTATAGATGTGAAATATGTATAAATAGTATATATCCATACATATGTAGCATTATATCTAGAACGATCTCAATTATTAGCTAATTTGAGTTGCTTAGGCATATATGTGTGTGTGTGTGTGTGTGTGTGTTTAGCACACACACACAAACACACTCACGCACGTACCTTCATATGGTGGTGGTGGTTGCCCTTCATTCTTGAAAAGGACCAGAACTACACAACTAAATTAGAGGCAAGTTACAGTGAGTCTGGCTGTGATTTAACAGACTAATAGGAGGTCAAAATGCTCTACCTCAAGTCAGGCACAAATGGTCCATGTGAACATTCAGGGAGGATTGTCTAAATTTGCACATCTTATGTTTCCTTTGGGCTATTTCAATTCTGCTTTGCTCATAGAGCATAACACCTTCTCTGATGAAGGCGTGCTATCCTGAATGGTCTTGTTTCATGGTTTCCCATGTCATAAAATCAATTCCAAAGTTCTTAAGAGAAATTTTGAGTGTTCTCATATCGCTTCTTCTGATCACCATGTGACTGCTTGCCCTGTGTGTTCCATAAAATAGTCTTTCTTGCAAGTGGGCTTTTTTTGGCACTTGAACAATATTGCCAACCCATTGGTATTGTGTTCACTGTAGTAGAGTTTGAATGCTTAGCAGTTCTGGTTGAGAAAGGACCTTGGTGTCATCTTACCTCGTCAGGCAATCTTCAGAATCTCCTTAAGACAGTGCAAATGGAAGCGATTCAATTTCCTGGCATGGCATTGGTATACTGTCCAGCTTTCACAGGCATACCACAATGAAGTCAGTACAACAGCTCTGTAGACCTTTGGTTTTGTAGTCGGCCTAATATCTCTTCTCTCTCACACTTTCCTTGGAGTCTCCAAAATACTGAGCTAGCTCTTGCAATGCATGTGTCGGCCTTATTTTCTATGCATACGTCCCTAGAAAGTGTACTGCCAAGTAAGTGAACTTATCCAGAGCATTCAAAACTTCTTCATCTGCAATAACCAATGGTTCCATATAAGGATGGTGTGAGTGATGGCTAAGGGAGCACCTGTGTTTTCTTGGTGTTAATTGTTAGGTCAAAATTAGCACAAGCCACAGAGAAAAGATCAAAATTTTTTTGCATCTCAACTTCAGAGGCTACATTGAGTGCACAATCATCTCCAAAGAAACAAAGAAAAAAAAAATCATACTCCTGACACTCCCTCCACTTTGGTCTCGTTATGTAGCCTTTTCAAATTGAAGAATTTACCATCAATGTGGTAGCTGAGTTTGATGCTGTGTTCGTTCTTATTGAAGGTATTTGACAACATGGTTGAAAACATCATGCTAAGAACATGGGAGCAAGCACATAGTCATGTTTTACTTCATTAGTGGCTGATAAAGTGTAAGAGCATCATTCATTATCCAGAACCCATGTAAGCATTCCATGATGAAATTGACATATAATAGTGATGAACTTCTCTGTGCAACGAAATTTTGACATGATTTTCCATAATTCCTTATGACTGACCATATCAAATGCCTTGATCCTATATATATAAACAATGTGTACAGACCCTCTGTTCTCCTCTTAGCATTTCTCCTTGAGTTACAGGGCAGCCAACACCATATTGACCATTCTTCAGCCTTTTGTGAGATCACACCAGCTCTCAGGTAGATAAAAATCTTTCAGGTGAAGGATCAGTCTATTAAGAAGGACTCTGAAAAGAATCTTACCAGTACTTACTGAGAGATGCCTCTTTAATTGTCACAGGACACTCTGTTTCCTTTACCTTTATAGAGATGGACAATGGAGGCATCCTTGAACTCCTGTGGGATAACATTCTTTTGCCAGTTAAACCAGAATATTTCAGTCAGCTTTTGTATAAGCAATGGACTCTCCCACCTTGTAAATCTCAACTGGAATAGAATCAGCACCAGGTGTTTTGCCACACAAAAGAAGTCTGATGACCTTAAAAAATCTTCTTAAATTATAACTTCGGTTAGGAATGGATTGACTTTAACCTCAGGTAATTGATTAATGGCTTCAGCGTTGATAACATTCTGTTTAAAACACTATGGAAGTATTCATCCCATCTTTCTAAGATCATGTCCTTATCACTAAACAATGTGGCTCCATCAGCACTAAGTAGTTGAGATGCACCATAAGTCTTGGTCCATAAATAGCCTTTCCTCTTACATACATACATGCATGCATACCTACATACATATATACATATATATATACATGCATATCCATGTATATACATCATGTGATTGTGTTATATACATACTTGTGTACATGTGTGTATAAGTGTGAATAAATTGTTATTTATAGCATCATAAAAGTGGTTTAGATAATTAATATCAGCATAAAATTGAATTTTATTTGCCTTTTTACTAAGCCAAAAATCGTGTATCCCTTGCAGTTTTGCTTGTTCTTCACTTTTGACGGAATTTAATGCTGCCTTCTTAGAGATGGGTGAACTATCCTGCTGGTAAACCCTGTGGAGTTCTCATTTTTCATTTAGCAGTTTCTGAATTTCCCATAATTTTCATCAAATCAACCTCGATGTTTGCAAGTATGAACAAATGCAGATGAGCAAATGTAGTTCTACATGTAAAATCTCTGAAGGCTGATGACTCCTTTTCTGCTTCACTGTTACCAACTGTGCATTGGTTCAACTTTCCCTCCAAGTTAGCAACAAACTGTTCCCACTCAGAGAAACACTTTAATCTCTATCTGTTGACATTAATTCTGGTAGTCATTTTGCTTTGGGGCCACTGCTCTTATTGAATGAAAATATTTAGCTTGGAGAGGATAAGGCTATGATCAGTCCAGCACTCTGTGCCAAACATTCCTTTCTTTGCTCTCCTATCCTGTCTGTCTTTTCTCCTTACATTCACATAGTTTATTAAACTCCAATGTTTGCTGAGAGCGTGCATCCACAAAGTTTTATTGTGTTTAGTTAAATGAAGTAGTGTTAGTGATGAAAAGGTAATGAAATGCATAAATCTTCGCTAGTAAGTGACCATTGTTTTGCTATTTCCAACTCCATTCCTCCCAAAGGCTCTCTGTCATGCCTAGCAGTCTGAGACTGCTATACCATTAAAATCTCCCAGAATTATAAACTCGTCTTCTTTTGTGACATTGATGATACAGGTCTCCAGGTTTTCATAATCTTTTTTTTTAACTTCATCAGGTGTTGACATGATAGGAACATAGGCACTAATGATGGTGGTTTGGTGTTTTCTTGCCAGTGGGAATCACATTGTTATTAGTCTGTTGTTAACTCCTTTTGGGAGGTATATAAGTTTGATGATAAGATTAGTTTTGATTGCAAAACCTACACCAGCTTCATGGTGTTTCCCTTCACTGTGGTGTCTCCAGAAAAATGCACACTGTTTCTTGTCCTAATTTTGACCTAACAATTAACACCAAGAAAACACTGGTGCTCCATCAGCCATCACTACACCATCCATATGTGGAACCATTGGTTATTGCAGATGAAGAAGTTTTGAATGTTGTGGATAAGTTCACTTACCTTGGCAGTATACTTTCTAGGGATGTACACACTGATAATAAGGTTGACACGTGCATTGCCAGAGGTAATTCAGTGTTTGGAAGGCTCTAAGGAAAGAGTGAGAGAGAAGGGGTATTAGACTAACTACCAATGAGTCTCCAGAAAAATGTACACACAATGTATATATCATGAACATGCCCACACACATATGTTTACACACAGATATTAAGTGAGTATGTGTGTACATGTGTGTATGTATGTATGTGTTTGTGTGTATGTAAGGGTATAATCATGATTCCTTTCAGGGGAAGGCTATTTATGGACCAAAGACCTATGGTGCATCTCAACTACTTAGTGCTGATGGATATCTTACTTCAGTAAGATGGCTTTTATTTGCCAGTCTTGTTTTACTCAGGTCTGTTACTTGGATATGATATCTGCTGAGTTCTCCTGCAACAAGAGCTATTTGTCTTTCAGTTCTACTGAATTTTGTGCTATTTATAAGCGTGAGCACATTCTGTGTACTGATGGTGAGTGGAATCCTCTTTACAGGAGGTTTTTTTAAATTGTTTGTTTGTGTTTGTGTCTGTGTGTGTGTGTGTATGTTGACCACAGGATGGGATCTCTACCTGCACAGTAATCAGGGAAGGGTTTGGAAGGCAGACCATTTTTAGGTAACCCTTTCTAGTTCCTTCCTCACGGCAGGAGGTGAGCAGCATAATCCTTAAAAGATTGCTTAGACACTCAGAGTTCTGACAAATTTTACTGCTGCTTCCAGTGAGAAGATGACCCTATGACCTGGACCATCTGTGTGCATGTTTGTGACTACAGTTCCCAGTATATCTGCACCTGCTTTATCACTTCCATGTCACTGTAGGACTTTGAAATAGGCAAAAATGGTAAAATGGTATGGGTGATATCTTTTGATTCATGCATATTTCAGATTTAAGTGAGGCAGAGTTGCATGAAGTTGTCAGCCTCACTCTCTCTTCTGGCATTATCATAGTCCAGTGGCAGGGCAGAGTCAAGTAAACTGGTGACGGCTCTGAATGCAGTGGAAAACCTTGGTATCTCAATGTCTAACCAAGCTCCAAGCATTGCAGAGCACCTGCTTCAACTGCTTTCATAGTCATTGGAATAAATTATTTTTGTTTGTCCATTCCACCTAAAGAATCCTTGGGTTAGACACTCTCCTAACTCATCAATGGTTTTGAGACTCTGTTATCCTCAACTTGGATTAGTCCATGTGCTGAAACAGTTTACTGGTTTGTGGTTGCTGAACATGATACAGCTTCTTGGAACCACAGCTAAAGAGTTAAGTGGATAAGGTGGACACCAAAGATGGAAAGCACCCCTTGCAACAGAGGTACTAGTCTTCCCTAAACACACCCTAGATCCCATAACTTCATATATATATATATATGTACTCGTGTGTATTATACACATATACACGTGTAACTATATGAAACCTGGGCTTCTCTGGACATGCTCATTTCTAACATGGAGAAATCCTCGAGGAGCCTTTTAATCATGTCCAGTTTGCATTACACAGAGCCCACTGTGCTCTCTATCATGTGGGTGGGGAGAGCCTCCTTTGATTGGCTCTCTGCATCTTTAAAACTAGAGATATGGAGCTATTCACTCCATTTTTCCTTCCCTCTTTTTCTGGCTTTGTTCTTTGCTCTCTTCTATCTTCTATGCATGGTGCCATGAAATGAACCAGAGAAAAGGGAAGAACCCTTTTCCTTCCACTCAGTGTCTTTTATCCCAGCTCCAGGCAATGGATCTGGGAGTATATATTTCTGTTCTGTTCTGGTTTTTTCCCCCAGTTTCAGGTGCCAGAGGTGATCTCCTGAGCCATGAACACCTTTGAGTCTGTATTACAGAAGGGATGGTACCTGTTAAGTATGAAGACCCTGAGAAGCCGGGGAGCCTGGGATTCAAACCTGAGAAAGGTTCTTGACTTGTAACTGCAAATGTGATCTATAGGAACAGAAGCAAGCTATGAAATGGATTATTTTTCCTTTCCAGAGACTGTGGTGATACAATGGAGGAAGAAGATTATGCTTCCAACATGCTAGGGGAGTAAATTTGTATATTTGTGACTATAATTTCTAAAATAAATATTTCTGTTGTTGTTTTTTGTTTTGTTTTGGAGGGCAGTTGGGGTTAAGTGACTTGCCCAAGGTCACACAGCTAGTTTTTTGTGTTAAGTGTCTGAGGTCGGATTTGAACTCAGGTACTCCTGACTCCAGGGCCGGTGCTCTATTCACTGCGCCACCTAGCCGCCCCCAAAATAAATATTTCTATGTAAAAACTACTTCAGTTATTAGTTGGTATATGGAACTGGAGTATCAGTGACACCTCCCCATAAACACACTCACAATTGAGTTAACAACACTGATGTGGGCTGAAGCCATTTATTGGGCTAGGTAAGAATTGAGACAAAAAAATGGTTTCATGCTGAAGTCATCACAAACATGATGACATTGCTCCTCTTCTAGAACAATGGACAAACAACAGCAAGCTATTTGTAGAGAGCCTGAAAACCCCCAAATCCTTTAAGGGTACAGGAGAATCCTGCTTAAATATGGTGAAAGTGAAATCTAACATACTTGGCCTTCAGGAAGAAGCATCAAGGGTAATCTGTGATGATGATGATGATGATGATGATGATGATATATGATGATATATGATATATATATATATATATATATGAAAATGATGATGAAAATATCTAATATTTATCTTACACTGAATATGTGCCAGGAACTCTGCTGAGTGCTTTATAATTACATCATTTGATCCTCACAATAAGCCTGGGAGGTGCATTCTATTATTGTCCCCATTTTACAAAAGAAGAAATCGTAAAGAGACTTAGTAACTTACCCATGATTGCACAATAGTAAGTGTCTGAGGCTACATTTGAATTCAGGTCCTCCTGATTTCAAACTTGGCACTCAGTTTGTCTAATTATACTAAATTATAATAAATATGAATTTATATATAATATAAACATATTATATATAAATTTTTATATAATAAATATAAATTATAATAAATAAAATATAAAATAATAGTATAATTCCAGACCTGGGGAACAGCCAGTGAAATATATTCTTTACGGAACAGATTGTGTGGAGGGGGTTGAGGGAAGGTATAAGAAGACCACAAAGGTAGTGAATTAAGGTTGTAATAGCTTTGAACAAAAAAAATAGGATTTTATATCTGGCTCTGGATGTGATATGGAGACACTGGATTTAATTGAATAACATGGTCAGACTTACTCTTTAGACTTATTCTTTAGGAACATCACTTTGAGAACTGAGTGAAGGATGCACTACAATGGGGAGAGATTTGTGGTAGGAAGATCAACCAGAAAGCTATGGCAATGGTTCACACATTAGAAGATGAGGATCTGAACAGCATTTTATGTATTTAATTTGTCCACATATTCTACAGGTATTCAAATAAATTAACATAAAAGACTTTTGCAAATTTTAAAGCAGTAAAATTAAATTCTAGTTGCAGTCATAAATTATGAAGAATATTTCCTGAAATATGGAAATGTTCTGGGGGAGAGAAAGAGACAGACAGACAGAGACAGACAGACAGACAGACAGAGACAGACAGACAGGGACAGACAGAGAGACAGAGACAGAGAGAGACAGAGACAAAGACAGAGAGATTGAGAGGGGGGGAGGAGGGAGGGAGAGGGAAAAGGAGGGAGAGAGAGAGAGAGAGAGAGAGAGAGAGAGAGAGAGAGAGAGAGAGAGAGAGAGAGAGAGAGAGGGAGAGAGAGAGAGAGAGAGAGAAACACCCAAATATCCACATGGCTAAAATCAGAGAAATTTAAAATAAATAAAAATTTCCTAGAATCAAATATTGAACATTTTAGAATATATTTGGGAATAGTATTAAAATGTATTGTCTCCCCCAAGCCAATGATTTAGTAAACATTTGTTAAACATCTACTATGTGTCAGGCACTGCACTAAACACTGGAGACACAACTGATAAAAGGAAAAACAGTCCTTACCCTAAAGTAGCTTACAAACTGATGGGGTAAGACAACTCACAAAAGAAGGCATTAGGGGTGGATAGAGTTCAGATGCTATCCAACTTAGGTGAGCATCCTCATCTGTAGTGAGTTGGAAATAGGTAGAACAGCAGATATAAAGGGAAATGAGCCCAAAAGAAATCTAGTTTCTGCCCTTAACAAGTTAAGGAAGGCTTTGGGAGGAGTTTAGCACTGAGCCCTCCAGTCGTCCAATCAGAGGGTTAAGGAGGAACCTGAGGGCGGCGGCCTAAGTCAAGTCTTTAGTTAGTAGGATGATGATGAGCTTAGAGATTATGAATTTAACTTGGGCAGAGATGAAAGCAGAAAAAGCAACAAATACAGGTTTAGGCAGTATCCCACAGTATTATTTGGCATATAAAGAATACATGATCCATTACATTTCTTTCCTGAATTTTAGTATTTCAGGAGATCTGTGACAATATTAAAATTGGCCCTGCACTGGTGCAGATCACAGCCCATCTGAACCGCTTAGTCCTTTGTTATCTTTACATACACCTTTTTTTTTTCTTTCCTTTTTTTTTTTTTTTGGAGGGGGGAAGGCAGGGCAGCTGGAGTTAAGCGGCTTGCCCAAGGTCACAAGGCTAATATGGGTTAAGTGTCTGAGGTCAGATTTGAACTCCAGTTCTCCTGACTCCAGGGCCAGTGCTCTATTCACTGCGCCACCTAGCCTCCCCAATACATGTCTTTCTGTCAATTATTTCCATACAATCCTCCCAAATTGTTAGGAATCTTTTTTCTAGTGCTTTTAATTTTTCTTGGGTATCAGTGCTTCCTTCAGACTGCCCATCTGTTATTCTTCATTCTCACATAGGGTTTCTTTGCCATATGCTATATCATTCCTTTTATTATTTGCCATACGGTATATTAATACAAATATATTGATGATAGTCTCACAGAATGAGAACATGAAGAATGTGGTACACTAATATAAAAGTGCTGAAATCAGAATTTAATTCTTCACTAGTTTCTCTTCATTTAATGCTGTCTAACTCCTCGTACATGATCAATTCCAATTCACATTATGGTTCACATACATGATCTCATTTTCACATCACAAATGACTTTTTAGTATGCACCTACTTTATGCTCGGCATTATAGTAAGGACAGAATGTTATTTGACAAAGAAGGAAACAGAAACTCAGAAAGATGTGAAAGCTTCTGCCTGGTCACATAGCTACCAATGGGCAAATGTTCTGGCCTCCAGATTTTGTTGACATTTACTTTTAAGCTATAACATGTCTTTGATAATGTCAACAGGTCAGTGTGAATTCATAAAACTATCCACATAAATTTCCATTGTCATGCTGATTCATTACAACAATCATTAGGTATGAATTTGAAAAGTCATGCACAAGCAGCTTTCCACAAGTATTTCCTCTTTCATGGTCTCATCAAGGTCATTTTTCCTAATATAAATAAATAAACAAAAAAAAGACAAACAAACCAAGGATGTGGCTGCCAACTCAATCCATGTAAGTGACTGATTGCCTTTCATTAGCCAAAGGGCTTTGGTGTTTGTTTATTTGTTTGTTTTTCCCGTGAACATCTCTGATGACATTAGATTATCATGACCAGGAAACATATGCTGAGCACAAGGAACTATGTCAGTTACTAAGATAAGAAGAATCTAATGCTGGTATGATACTTTAAAAAAAATCAAAGTTTTATAAAGCACATTCATCATATCAGCCCACAAGACAGGGAGGGCAGCTATCAGCACCCACATTTTAGAAATAAAGAAACTGAGTCTAAGAGAGTAATTCCTGGTATAGTAAAAACTGTCCTTTATTTTGTGTTTCATATACTACAAAGAAATTTACATGTTATTTGGTTTATCCCTTGCAATAAGCACTCTGAGCTCAGTACCAGTACCACAGGGATTTTTGTATTTTTTATCTCCATTGTAGATGAAAAAACTGAGACTCAAAGAGGTCATGCTTTGTCCATATCCATTCAACTAGAAAGTGTCAGCAGGACATTTTGCAATCAGGTTTTCCTGACTTCTGTCTACAGAATTCTATGTGCTTCTACTTTACTGCTTGGTACAGATCCCAAAGTTCATTAGTGCAGAGTTAGGCATGAAACGATGGTCTATGTACCCCAGAGCCAATCTAATTCCCATATACCCTGTGACCTTTCTTAAAGGAGAATCCTAATGGCACTTTGCTTTAAGTAATTAGTGTTTTTCCTATCCAACAGATGAAGACAGTAAGTCCAACTTCCCAGGCCTTGTTAAAAGTATTTCATCGCAGGGACACTGTTTAATTTAAACATATGTTCAAAAATTTTTGCCATATTAACTACAAAATCTTTTTAAGAGTGCTTTGAAAATGGCTATTTAAGTCTAAAATTAGAATTCATTCCATTGCTAACATTTAAGGTGCTAAAAACACTAGAAATGATGTCAGCAAGAAAAGAATGCTTATAAATGCGTTAAGAATTAGTCTCAGATGGGCTTTATAAGGGCCAAAAACTCCTATGTAGTCTAAAAATATCTTAGATTCCATTAGATCAAATGAATGATTTTTGCAGTGAGAAATGAAGAGACAGGTGCAAAGCCTCCTTTCTGTTATACTGTACCCCCATTAGAAGAACCATCCCAGCTTTTGAGACCATTTAAACACCGGCACTAAAACTCTATTTCAGTAAACCTCCTTTTGGAACACAACTGTATACTTTCTCCTTCTAATTGGCAATACTAAGATCCCAGAAAAGGGATTGGAGCACCATGGTTTAGTTGACATCAGGCTCGGTTTACAATGTTTCATAATAGAATCCTTGATTCTGGAATCAGAGGATCTGGGCTGAAATCCTACCACTGTCCTTTACTCTCTGTATGACCTTGGGCAAGTCACTTAATTTGGGGGAACCTCGGTTTCCTCATTTGAAAAGTTGTGAGTTTGGACTAAATGATCTGAACTTCCATTCATCTTCCATCATGTGATCATGAACATGATAAATCTGGAGAGCTTAGCAGGAGTGGGGAACCTGTGGTCCCAAGGCTACCTGTGGTCCTTTAGATCCTCAAGTGCAGCCATTTGATTAAATCCAAACATCACAGAACAAATCCCCTTCATACAAGGACTTGTTCTGTAAAACTTCAATTAAGTCATAAGGCTGCTCCAAAGACCTAGAAGTACACATGTGACCTCAAGGCTGCAGGTTCCCCACCCCTGGCTTAGAGCATCACTGAGAACTTCACATTTGTAAAGTCATGCACAAGCAGCTTTCCAGAAGAACGCTACTGTGAACAGCTATTAAAGCTCTGATTACAAAGTATAGTGGACACTATATTCCATAACAAATCAGAGCAAAACATTCACAATAAATCAAGGTACAGCATTCATGTTATAACTTATCACAGAAAATCAAAATATATCTTTCACAGCAACTTATCACAGAATATGGCCACATAGTTTCCACCACAGTGGTCACAGAGTTTTGAACAAAGAACAATCATTTAGTAACTCAATCATTCAATCATCTCAATCATTCAATCATCCTTAAGGGACACAAAGTACAATAGTCAAAGTTCTCCTCTCATGGGGCACACTAAGTTACAAATCAATTACTTATTCAGTCATCATTCACTTAGTACAATCATTTAGTCAATCAATCATTCAATCAACTCAGTCACTTAATCATCCTTCATCATTTATTATTAAATCATCAGAAAATACAGAAGCCCTCCTCTCCTAGGTCACTAGTAAATTACAATTTCTCAGTCAGTACACAGTATCCAAGTGAAGTCTTCTTTTAGCTTGACTTGGGGTGGTTTCTTGGATTCCCTGGATCCCCTTCCTGATCCTACCTGGATTCACCAAACTGTCACCTGGGTTCAAAGACAGATACCTCCCAAGTCCTTGTCCAGCTCTGTAAGCACTTTCTGATCCATGCTGAAACTCACAGCATTCAGTGCACCTTAAATCCTTCACAGTCTCTGCTCCCAGGAAGTCAAAGCTTAACAAAGCCACAAACAGGTACATACAGATTATCAGCATCGTAGTCATCCTCCCTCAGTCTGCAGCAGCCCCAGCTGCCCTCAGAAATTCTCAACAGCATCAGCAGCTCTGGCTGGCCCTCAGCTCTGACTGGCCCTCCTTAATCCTAAGCAGCTCTGGCTCATCTTTGGACTCAGCAGAAGTTTCAGCTGGTTCCCAAAATCAAAATCACTCCATCCAGGTTTTCAAAATCAAAATCATTCTCCCCAGCCTGGGGGATAGGGGGGAGGGGGAGCTTTCCTCTTCAGTCTCCCTGGTGCCATCAGCTTCTGCCTCCATGGAGGTTGCTCCAAGAAGATCTGACTGACCCAGCAGGGGCTTCTCATTATACACACAGAATTAACTTCCTGTTTCAGCCAGCCTCTTCCTGTTACATCAGCTACAGGGATTCATACTTTCTGTTTCTTTAACAGAGGCTTGTTTAATTACTAAATGCTAACTAAGTACCTGTTCCCTTTGACAATACAAAAGGTTCTTCAAATTCAAATTATATTACCATTACATCATTTCAGAGATATGGGAGCTGAGATGGGATCAAAGTCAGGGATTTGTTCATGTTCAAAGTCAGTTGAAAAAACAGGAACAAGACCTTGCTTAATTCATGGTGAATCTCAAATTTGCCTTTCCTTTGAAAATACCTCTTTATTCAATTGATAGAAGTTATTCTAAATTTCTCTTTCTCTAGTACCTTTCCCAAAATATTTTTCTGTAGAAGAATCATTGTGATCAAAATCTTTCTGATCCTTTTACTTCATGAAATCAGAGTATAAATTTCCCACTCACCTTCACCACCAAACTTCTGGAGAAACCAATCTTCATCTGATCTCTACTTCACTACCCACTCTCTCTTGAAATGGTAGCAATTAGACTTTCATTCTAACCACTATGCTGGAACTGTCTCTCCATTGTCAACAATGAGATCCTAATTTTCAAATTCACTTGCTTTTTTCAGTACTAATCATCCTTGTGGTTCTTCCTTCCTTCCTTCCTTCCTTCCTTCCTTCCTTCCTTCCTTCCT
>JAQQSW010000996.1:0-24024 GCA_028646575.1 Pseudocheirus occidentalis
TATTGTGAATTGTTGATTGAATCAACTCCCTTGTAGGGAAACTAGGTCATTCCTTTGTTAAGTGATTGATTGGATCTCTGATTTGATTGATTGAATCTTTAAGTATTAAGCTGATTTCTCCCTTAGGGAAACCAGCTGATTCTTCTTTTGTTCCTTGTTCTAAATATTGTGTCTTTTTGAAATAAGATATAATATAGAGACTTTCCTTGTTCTGAAGATTGTATATAAACTGTGAATGTTGTACTGAATAAAGATTTGTAATGGAATAAACAGAGTGTTCACTAATACTGTGTAATCCGAATGTTAAAAGCTCCTCACAGTAGCATTCTCTCAGAAATCTACTGCTGATTGGCTTTACACTCAGTTGTTTTAATTTACATTTCTCTAATCAATAATGACTTAGAGCATTTTTATATGACTATATATAGTTTTGATTTCTTCACTAAAAATGCCTGTTAATATATCCTTTGACCATTTATCAGCTGGGGAATAGCTCATATTCTTGTATATATATATATATATATATATATATATATATATATGTATATTTCTCTATATACTTGAGATGAGACCTTTATTTGAGAAACTATAATGATTCATTCTCCCCCAATTTTCTCCCTTTTTTCTAATCTTGGCTATATTGATTTTATTTGTACAAAACTTTTTAAATTTAATGTAATCAAAATTATCCAGTTTATGTTTCACAATGCTCCTTATTTTTCATATTATTCATAAAGTCTTCTATCCATAAGTCTGGTAGGTAATAATGTTCCATGTTCTTCTATTTTTCTTATGTTATCTGTTTTGACCTTATCTTGTTAAATGGTGTAAAATATTCTCTATACCTAGTTTCTGTCATACCGCTTTTTGGTTTTCCCCACAGCTTCTAACAGATGGTGAATTCTTGTCCTAAAAGCTTAAATCCTCATTTGTGGGAGGCCATTTTTGGAGCAGGGAGGTGTTCAAGGAGAGATATCTCTGAGTACAAATTCACCTTGACTTTTCTGTACAGAAAAAAATAATAAAAGAAAATGCTTACACTATTCTGATTGACATCAACCAAGGAGACACAGTAATACAGAAAAATGAACTATTAAAACTTCATTAAGAAACCTACTCTAACAAGATTCAGGTGATATGTGGTATGAAAAATTAAAGCTGAATATCAGTGCAATATAGTGCAGGCAATATCTATACTATAATTTTCTGATCAGAAAGAAATATTCAATCAAACAATATAGGGTATGGGAGATTTTTCACAAATAAGCAGTTAACCTTTTTACTTTCCCAACAAACTTTAGTTGTTGTGATTTTTAAAAACCAAGGTAGCATCTTTGGTTTGAAATGAGCTGAACTCTATTTCAGAAGCCTTGATCAGTCTCTCCTATCCATTTCATGTGTTTCATTAGATGTTAAAGGCTTCTTCAAATGAGTGATTATGTAGTGGCTTAAATGTTTCCACTGGGGAAAGGAAAAGAAAACCCAGACACAAGATTTACACATCCAAACAAGGTTTTATGTAAAATATTCTTCATAGTCAGCTGGAGAGTGAGATACAGCAGGATTCGAAATCCGCAGATTTGGATGGTAGTATGGTAATTCCCCAAATTGGGTTAATATGGCTGCTCCTAAGATGGCCTCCCGGATTTGTATTTTCATATAAGAAAAGTCCAATCTCTGAAATGTATTAGAAATGCTCCATTTGTGGAGATTTTAGGATGGTACTTACTGAGGAGCAAGATGTTATGTTACCTCCACTTGCAGATATAAAATATGGAATCTTTGAGTGCAGTAACTGATTGAGGGAGATGAGAGTATAAAAATGGAAATGTTTAACCAGATTTACTCAAAGCAGGCTAATGAGGGACATGGAAGAGAGGGAGATCAGTAAGGCTGAAAACTTCACAAAGGTCAAGGGAATAAACAGACAGAGAAAAGGTCATAAGACTTAGTAACTAAGAGAATAGTGGTAATGTTTCAGAGAACTATAGACTGTTGGGGCCAGAACCCATACTGAAAAAGCTTGAAGTGAGTGAATGGTTAGGAATAGAAGCAGTAAATATAGATTGATTGCTCTGGGTGATCTTTTTTTATTAGCTAGTGCTACCAGTCTATAGTGTGTTCTTTCTCTTTCTTCCCCCATTCCCCATATAAATATGTATATGTGTGTGGATATGGATATAGATATAGCAGCTAGGTGGTATAGTGGATAGAACACTGGGTTTGGAATTAGAAAGACTCATCTTCATGAGTTCAGATCTGACCTCAGACACAGGCTGAGTGACCACAAGTCACTTGACCCTATTTGCTTCAGTTTCCTCATCTGTAAAATGAGCTGAAGAGATACTCCAGTATCTTTGTCAAGAAAACCCCAAATGGAATCATGAAGAGTCAAACATGATTGAAAATGACTAAACATATGTGTGTATACATGTGTATATATATATATATATATATATATATATATATATTTTTCCTGATAGAATGCAGATCTTTGAGGATAGTGACTTTTCATTTTTGTCTTTTTATTCTCAATGCTTAGTATAGTAAAGTGGCATTTAGAAGGTGTTTAATAAGTGTTTATTGTTGGCTTCATCTAAGTCAAATGATATGAGCTAATATTTATATAATGCTTTGAGGTCTGCAAAGCACTTAATATGAATTATTTAAACTTATCCCTGCAAGATACTACAGATTATTTTTCCCCTTATAGAGATGAGGAAGCTGAAGCTTAGATAGATTAAGTTACTTGTCCATCTCCACTCATATGGTATGTGCCAAGGCAGAATACATTATTTGAATCCAGGTCTTCCTAACTCCAAATTCACTGAACATCCCATCCAGCAGCTATTAACCATTTCACCCCTCCACTTCGGAGCTTTCCTTTATGTTTATGTGCTGTAGAGTGTCTTTAAAATGTAAGCTCTGTGAGGACAGGCTTATCTTGCTTGCTTATATTTGTATCCCCAAAGCTTAGCACAGTGCCTGGCATGTGTAAGTACTTAAGTTTCTTCATTCTATCTATTTATCTATCAGTCTAATAACCTATCTTTCTACTATACCACACTGCTTGACTAATCAAAATATTTGAACAGCACAGGGCCATCCAAGGACAAGGACACTTCCTAGAAGCATTCCACCAAAGGACCCCTTTCATGCTGCCATTAATCCTTAAATGACTCCTCTTTGAGTTTGCTCATTCAGCTGTCCCACATTTCAGTATCTTGTATACAGACATATAGCACACAATGCTTTGTTAAATATTTTGGTGAAGTCCAAATATATATACTAAGGCTGACAACTCTGCTAAGAAGGGAAATGTTAGTCAGATACAACCTATTATTGATTAATCCAAGGTTTTTAAAAAAAACTTTTAAAGTGGGAAATAAAATGACTTCTTCATAACTTGCTGAACTATAGCCCACCAAAGATTGCATCTTTGTCTCCTCTACTCCTTCCTCTTGCACTAATGCTTAGTCTCCCACCACCAAATAACATTTTCTGCTTTGTACCCATTCTCTGTAATTACACTTCTCCCACCAAAATTCAATGTTATCAGCTATTCTTTTCATCCCAACCTCCTAATGATAGCCCCAAAATGAAGCACACCTACCATAGATACAACTAGAAATTCTGGCACCTGGTATAAATTCAACCAGAGATGGGGAAAATCTAAGGCTTAAACACTATTTAGGGTTGAGGTGGGACAAACATATAGAAATTGAGGATAGTGAAGAATTAGAAGGCCAAGGAGTTCAAAGTGGGGAGGGGCTGCTTCAGAGGAGAAATCTGTAAACTAGCCAGTGAATACGTTAGGAGAAAGGAGAACGAGGCAGAGCTCCATAAACAACAGACATCAGCACCCCCTGGATAAAACGGAAAGAACATTACTACTATTTGGCAACTTTCTTCTCTCAGTTCTACACTTCCCTTCTTCCTCATTTCTAATCTCACTTCCTTTCTTTTTACCTCTAATCTCTTCTTCCTTACTTTGACACTCGCATCTTCTTCACTGCTATACTCTCTCCCCTTGGTTTTATCTTCCTTTTGCTAACACAGCTTCAGAGATGCTGTCATTCTTTCCTTTTCTGCCACTTTTCCATGACATCACACACTGCCTCAAGTTGATTGTGTAGAAGAGAGTTGCTAGGAATGACTGTAGAGTCTTTTTCTTTAGAAATCTTTAAAGTTGAGAGATACCTTTTTGGATCCAGCAATTTAAAATGGGTCCCTGTATCAGCAACTGCAATGGCTACCCAGGATGGCTGCTAGCCCAGGTTCTTAGATCTGCTTTCTAAGAAAGATAGCTCTTTAAAGGGTCAACAATCTTTTAAAATTATATTCACTAGATCAGGGGAAAAGTCAGCACCTTGAACTTCAGAGAGAAAATACAGAGAAAATATAAGCAGAGAAATACAGACCGAGAGATAGAACTCTGACTGCCTGAATCAACTATACACTTTATGTATATCCTTAGATTGAGAGAGCCTTTACAACTGAGCAGTCAGGGAGCTCTGAACATATGATCGACCACCCAGAACCTCAACTAGAGACTCACAAGTTCCTTCTCATAAGCAAGCCCCCAAAGCAAACCAACTCAGAGTATATATATGGCTTTCAGAGGCAGACTATCACAACCCTCCTAATTCAGCACCTAATTAGAAATTAGCAAAAGGTGTGAAAGCCTTCCTACAAGTAAGCTTCCCCTAAGCAAGCTTTCCTAAATGGACTCCACTTGAGGCCTATTAATGGGTGGGGAAGATTTTATATTCCATTAACATTACAGTCCCTAATTGAGGTCAGATAAACCTTACAAATTCTAAAGTCCTCTAATACTCCAAGGATTCTAGAAATTTAAGAAATTCCTTTGAATCATTACTAGGCCCATACCTGAAATATTTCTAGTCTAGTTATTTTGATAATTGAATTTCAATATAATTGGTTTCTTACACATTTATTTTATGCATTTGAAAATATTATTCTGATGAGTCTATAAGCTTTACTAGGTTGACATTGGGGTCCAGGACACACAAAAAAGATTAAGAACCCCTGAACTAGGTAATATAACATATCTTTTCTTTAAGATTCTTCTGAGGTTATAAGACATATATCCTTGAGATATGGTCAAATCAGAATTGACTATTTGAATTTCCACATTCACATTCAACTTTAACTCAATTTCACTTTAACATGCTTTTATTAAGTGCCTACTGTGTGGTCACCTGGAAATTTAAATTATATCAAAGTATAAACAGTTTGAGAATATTTGTTCTGCCCCCATGTAATAACAGTACTATACTGTTCTTTACTTTTTAGAGTAAATTTTGTCCTGGAAAATTGTTATTCTAAACCTAGTGCTTAATTCAAGAGAGCAGTAAGTCAGTTGCAAACCTTTTTGGTGCACAAGCACCTTTGTATTATCTATCTCACTCCTGCTTTCAACTCCAATAGACATTACTAGAATTATTGGACTGTATGGGGTTCTTATGATAAATTAGTGAGGGATATCACAAATAAAATATTAACAATAAGACCATGTATATTGTTATGTTATGAACATTAATACTGAGATCTAGAGAGGCAGATAAGAATCAATTCAAGGATCCTCAAAAATCACAAATTCAGTACTATGGGACTAAATGTTTCCTACTTTAAGATAACAGCATTTCACAATGCTATTGTTACATTAATTAGGAGGAAATCGTTTATTTAATAGTGGAGGGATAATTTCTAATATATAGTTTGTTGAGCTATATGCCATCTGTGCATAAATGTTAATTATACAAATGGCATACTGCTATAATAATAGCTAGCATTTATTTAGAGATTTAAGGTTTGCAAAGTGCCTTATGTTTGTTACCTTATGTGTAGGTAGGTGCTATTATTAGGCTTTTCTCAAGTCCCAACTAAAATCCCACCTCCTACAGGAAGCTTTTCCTACTCCCTCTTAATTCTGTCACTTTCCTTCTATTAATTATTTCCTATTTATAATGTACAGAGATTGTTTGTACATATCTGTTTGCTTCTTGTCTCCCGCATTAGATCATGAGTTCCTTGGGAGCAGGGACTAGCTTTTGCCTTTCTTTGTATCCCTGGTGCTTAGCCCAGTGCCTGGCACATAGTAGGCACTTTATCATCTCTTTTCTACCGATGAATAAACTGATGCCAAGAGATTTGCCTGGAATCACACAGTGTCTGAGGCAGGATCCAAACCCTCCCGGTTCCAGATGGAACATTCTAACCACTGCACCACCAAGCTGCCTCTATGCTGTACTTAGTATACATAGACCATGGTACAAATTGTCCCCTTTTCATGGAGAACTCTTCCTTCTCACTTTCACTTATTGAAATGCCCAACTCCCTTCAAGGCACAGCTTAAGTACCACTTCCTACATTAAGCCTTTCCTTAACCGCACACTTCTCCCCCCCCCCCCCCCCATGTATTAGTCCTCTTTGCCCTAGCTACCTCCATCAGAATTACCTTGATCTCCATGTGTATTGTTTCTTCTTAGCGGTGATAAGAGAGAACTTGAGAGTAGCAACAGTTTCATTTTTGTCTTTGAATTCCCAGCTCCCAGCATAGTATCTGCTACATAGTAGATATTTGTTGCACTAAATTGAGTTGAGTTGATCATGACTGTGGAAATAAACCCATTAAAGAAACCAAGAAGCCAAGCCTTATGTTAAGCTTTGGAAAACATTCAAACCCGGGCTTTTGTAGCAGCCTCGGTCACCAAGGTGATGAGTCAGAAGGAGAGCCTCGTAAACCTTGAATTTTTTTTTCTGGGAACTTGATTTCCAGGAACTGATACCGAGAGCAAAACAGCTGACCTTAATTGTCCAGTGATTTAAGCCAAAGTTAAAAGAGTGAGTCTCAAATAACTGTTTTGGGGAATCGGAGGAAGGGAGGAAAGGGACATGTAATTAGTTCAATGTATAAATGCAATTTCCCAAGCTAAGTTACTTTCTTCTCCTTTAAAAAAAAGTTTTATTGATATATTTTTATATTACATACATTACAGATTACTCTCCTTTTGTGAGTTCTTTTATAACAAAATAAACAACAGTCAAATAAAACGAATAATACAGTGACCTCATCAGAAAGTGCATCCAACATTACCCATCTGTAGCATATGCTTACTTCTATATTTTAAAAATTAACATAAATCTAATTTCTTTCCCTGTCAACCCCACCCCATTCAACAAAAAGGAGAGAAAAACAAATATGCATAATCAAGCAGAACAAATTCCCTCAACGACTGTGTACAAATATGTGTGTATTATATATGCATATATTTATATGAAATGTGTGCGTGTATGTGTGACTCTGCACCCTGTATCCATCCTCTCTCTGTCAGGGATACCATGTATTATCATTGTTCCTTAGGAATCATGAGTACTAATTGTTTTGATCGTAGTCCTTACAGCTTTCAAAGTTTTTGTTTTTATAGTGTTATTATTGTCTTATAAATTATTTTCCTAGCTCTGCTACTTTCATTCTTTTTTTTTTTTTTTGCTTTTTTGGAGGGCAGTTGGGGTTGTGACTTGCCCAAGGTCACACAGCTAGTTTTTTTTGTGTTAAGTGTCTGAGGTCGGATTTGAACTCAGGTACTCCTGACTCCAGGGCCGGTGCTCTACTCACTATGCCACCTAGCCGCCCCTGCTACTTTCATTCTTCATCCATTTATAAAGTCCTCAAAATTGTTCATTTTTCAAATATTGATACTATAGTATAAATTGTTCTTCTGGTTCTGCTTCCCTTTGCATCAGTTCATATGTCAGTTCATGTCTTTTTGGAATTTTTTATTTCTAATAGCAAAACAGTAATTCCATCACATTTTAATTTCACAGTTTATTCAGTTATTCTCAAATGATGGACAGTCACACCTTAGTCCCCAGTTGGGTTGTTTTGTTTTGTTTTGTTTTTGACACTACACAGCTACAAAAGCTCCTATAAACATTTTTACACATACAAGACATTTTCCTCTTTCTAAAAACCTCTTTTGAGTAAAGACACAGCAGTGTTTAGCTGGATCAAAGAGCACGAGCCATTTAGTAACTTTTTGTGTATGACTCCAAGTTGCTTTCCAGAATGATTGTGCCTATTCACAGGTAACAGTGAATCAAGGTGCCTGTTTCCACACAACTCCTCCAACATTTATCATTGGCTCTTTTTGTCATCTTTGCCATGTGATATGTATGTGGTAGAAACTCAAAAATGCTTTAATTTACATGCCTCTCATTAGTAATGATTTGGAGCATTTAAAAAAATATGACTATAGATTGTTCAGTTTCTTCCACTGAGAGCAGTCTATTAGAGTTCTGTTCCAATGTATTTTCCCTGATATCAATCACCAATTATTTCTTCAGTATCTTTGGTACCAGTTATAGCACCTCACTTAGTTAACCTCAATTAGCTTTAACAAAAGGATATTTTCTGAGAAGATATATAGCATAGGTGAGACAGTGGATAGAGCGCTGGCCCTAGAATCAGGGGGACCTGAATTCAAATCCAGCCTGAGACACTCACTAACTGGATGACCCTGGGCAAGCCACTTAGCCTTGTTTGCCTCAGTTTCTTCATCTTTAAAATGAGCTAGAGAAGGCAATGGCAAACCACTCCAGTTTGCCAAGAAAACCCCAAACAGGTTCACAAAGTATATAAAATGATTGAACAACAACAGTGGGGATGGAAGCCAAATTGCAAGCATTTGAAGATGTGGTGATCATGAATCTACACTATGCTTTTGTCTTAGAGTTGAAAGCAACTTTGGAGATTATTGTAATCCTTTTATAGAAATAAGGAATGAAGCCCAGAGAAACAAAAAATGTGTTGTCTGGGTCATGTAGCTAATGTACAAGATGAGGCTTCAAACCAAGGCCTTCTGATAGTATGTCCAACACTCTTCCACTAGACTACACTTTCTCATGAGCTAAAAGTTTGACAGCGAAGGGGTGGAGAGATAAGGTAATCATTTGAAGGTATAGTAGCATCAAAGGAAGTGTTTTTCTTTTTTATAATGGCAGGATATGCTTATGTCTGAGCATGTTTGTAAGATGAGAGGAAGGAACCAGATCAGAGGGAGAGAATGGTAGATGGATTAAGCAAGGTAGTGAAAAGAGGCAGGGGAATCATTGAAAAAGTCAAAAAGGATAGAAAGGAAGGAAGGGAACAATTTAGGATTCCCACTAGATGACTGAAATCTTTTTAGTAAATCAAGCAAGAAAGTCATTTGCTGAAAATTAAGAGGGGGTGACAGCAGTGGGGCTGGAGAAGTTTGGAGTGGCTATTGTGGGAGATTATGTTAATGCATAATTTGATGAATAGTTCCTCCATAGGTTCTAGTATTTAGCCACAATGCTTGGCACATATTAGGCACTTAGTAAATGCTTTTTTACTGGGCACAGATTCTTGTTTAAGACAGTCTTTAAGAGATGCTGTGGACAAAAAAAAAATCATTCAAACTTAGCTTGGTTTGTCCTTAGATGATGTGGGGTATGCTAGTTCTGGCAGAGTTTTTAGGACTCAGAGTTAACTTTTTTACTACTAGGAGGCTTTGGAGAGATGAGACTCAAAGCTTCTCTTAATGATCTTAATATCACATTCATTTCTTTGGCTACCATGTCACATATGTTGACTTGATACTGAGCTTTCATTTCCCCCAGAACCTCCTGTCATTATCACATTAACCATTGTCTAGTCATGCCTTATGAATTTTTTAAAAAAAATTAATGTATATGATTTTACATTTATTTCTATTGAATTTCATCTTTATTATATTCAACCCATTGCTCTTCTATTGCTCTAGCAGCCAAGGGTGGGGAACCTATGTCCTCCGGGCCACATGTGGCCCTCTAGGCCCTCACATGCAGCCCTTTGCCTGAATCCAGACTTCACAGAACAAATCCCTTTCCTAAAAGAATTTGTTTTGTAAAACTTGGACTTAATCAAAAGGTCATACCAAAGGACCTAGAAGGCCACATGTGGTCTCAAAGCTGAAGGTTCCCCTATAACCCCTTGAGATTTTTGGGGTGGAAGAGGGGACCCTGACCTTGTCATCCCACAGTTAAAGATCCTAGTTACTCTCAGCAGATCTAAGAGAGTTTCATTAGGCTCTGTTGCTTTTAAATAAGCAGCTAGGTGGCACAGCGGATAGTTCTGGGGCTGGAGTCAAGAAGACCCCTCTTCCTGAATTTAAATTTGGCCTCTGACATTTACTAGACCTGTGACCCTGGGCAAGTCACTCAACAATATTTGCTTCAGTTTCCTCATCTGTAAAGTTAGCTGGAGAAGGAAATGGCAAATTATATCACTATCTTTACCAAGAAAGCTCCCAAAAGAGATCATGAAAGTCAGACACAACTGAACGACACCAATAAAAATTGCCTTTAGGTTGAATGTTTAGCTGAGTAGAGAATTTGTAGTTAATATTGTTTGATGAAATCCTTTGATATATAAAAGTTATGTCATTCATAAGTATTACAATAGCAACAAACGCTATGCTTCTCTACGTAGAAAACAAGGGTGCTAAGATCTTGACTATATCATCGGATAATTTCATGCCTACTTTATAATGTGGGCACCAGCTGTGTGTATCATATTACTGGAGTTCAGTATCAGTTAAATCTAAAACGGATAGTAGTCATATGCTTCCATCCAAAAACAAATTATGCCCAAGTGAGAGATATTTTGTTATCCAAACTTTTAATCATTTTCCAATGAAAATCACGTGTAAAACTTTTAAATTGAAATCTTTACATTTTGATAGTTTTACCTTATTCTAAATTCCCTGTATGCTTTACTCTTAAGTTATACAGACATGATTTAAGTTTTGTCTGATGAGAAATGTAACTTTGGACATCACAATGATATTATGTAGCTTTTCAAAACCTATTCATATCCTTAAAGGGAGGAAAGTGTGGCACTGAGAGAAAACATTTGTAATGAGATAGATCTTGGACAATATTTATGTCTATTCTAAGAAATCAAAAGTTTGAATGGATTTTTTTCTTTATCAAATTAATTGGGTGAGGGAGGGAATGAATAGTGGTCTAGCCCTAATGTGAGGTAAAAGATGATGTGAATAAATGACCGAACAAAAACAAGATACTCTAGTTGTCAAACACAGGGCAATACTCCATGATGCCAGATGAGACTTAATAACAGTTGTCAGCGGATTCCTCTCTGCCTCACTCTTTTCTCCCCACAGTGAGGATTATCCCAGGTCCTCCAAGGCTAGAGTCTCACTAGGTCAGAGTTGACCTCTCACCCAGAAATTGTTTTTGCCTCCAAATGCTAGATACACTATCCATCCTAATGTCATTTGGACAATTCTCAAAAACGTTCTTCATAACTTGGAACAATAATAAACTACAATACAGTACAATACTATATAAGAAAATACTATGTTCTTTCACCGATTAATCATGTATGACTCTTCATGACCCCATTTGGGATTTTCTTGGCAGAGATGCTGGAGTGCTTTGCCATTTCTTTCTCCAATTCATTTTACAGATAGGAAACTGAGACAAACAGGGTTAAGTGACTTGTCCAGGATCATATAGCTAGTATATGTTACATTTGAACTCATCTTCCAGATTCCAAGCCAGGCACTCTATCCACATAGAGGCAGCTGTGCTAAGCACTGGGGATATAATTAGGGAAAGATAGTGCCCATCCTCAAGGAGCTTACAATCTAATGGGGGAAAAGCACAAAAGGAAGCTAAAAGCTTTGGGAAGAGCAACAAGTCCATAAAACTAAAGCACGGTTTGTGGCATTTTACAATTTACACAGTTCTTTCACATATATCCACATCTTGATCTTATAACCTAGTAGGTAGGTGGGACTGGGAATATGACTCAGTGTTTCCTACATTCACAGTTGTATTTAATCCACTGGGTCATAGGATCAAAGAGCTAGAAGGGACTTCAAGAAACCATCAAATCCAATCTTCTCATTTTACAGATGAGGAAACTGAGGTCAAAAGGGGTTAAATAACCTGACCAAGGTCACATAAGTAACACACACATCAGAAGTGAAATTTGAACCTACATCCTCTGATTGTATACCCTGTGCTCTTTCCCAAAGATTCATCTTCCTGAGTTCATATCTGACCTCAGATACTTACTGTGTGACTCTGGACAAGTCATTTAACCTTGTTTGCCTAAGTTTCCTAATCTATAAAATGAGCTGGAGAAGGAAATGGCAAACCACTCCAGCATTTTTGCTAAGAAAACCCCAAATAAGCTCAGGAAGAGTCAGACACAGCTGAGACAGCTGAACAATGACAACACTGGCTCCAGCATACTAGTCTAGCTTTATCACATACTATTCCCCTTTAGGTACTCTATGTTGTTACCCTGTGCTTCTTAAACTATGGGGTCATGACACCATATGGAGTCACAAAAAAATTTAGCAAAAGTAAAAGGTTTCTGAATGCACAGTGATCAAAAATTAATTCAGAATCAAATGTGTAATGAATCCCCTGCCAAAACCAAAAAAAGGGTCTCTAGTGGAAAAAGTTTAAGAAGCCCTGACCTGTTCTAGTCAACTATATTATGATTCATATATGCCAACCCCAAAGCCTGAAACAGATTTTTCCATTGCCATGTGTTGAGTTATCCATTAGAAGTCAAATTCAAATGTTACTTTCTCCATAGAATCACCTTCTCTTTTACCTCCCCATTCCCCCCAGAGTGAAATTACATCTTTTGCCTCAAATTTCTCATAGGACTTTTTCTGGACTTCTCCTTTGACTCTATGATAGTTTATATTATATCATGAGTATTTGTATCTATGTGATATTTCCCCCTTATTGGCTCTTTGCTATCCTGAACTATATTGTTTTCTTTGTCACCAGTCTTTGCATCTAATTCAATAAATATTTATTAAATTGACCCTAAAAGCACCAGGGACAATTGCCTTGAGTCAGATGTTTTCTTTCACTGAAGCTTTGGGGGTAGATGTTGGAAAACCCGGGTAAGCACCATATTTCTTCAGAAGAGTTATTCTTATGAGGCTCCTAGGTGGTGCAGTGAATAGAGCACCGGCCCTGGAATCAGGAGGACCTCAGTTCAAATGTGACCTCAGACACTTAATGCTTACTAGCTGTAAGACCTTGGGCAAGTCACTTAACCCCAATTGCCCTTTCCTCCCTCCAAAAAAGAAGAGAGTTATTCCCCCCGCCCCTTCCCCTTTCCCCCTCCCCCCATCCGTGGTCAGCTAGAACTGGTGACTGACCCTCCGTAACAACCCAATTGTTATGGGACCGCTTTTCTCAACCACTAATGAATAGCATGTAGAACCAAGAGATCTGTCGACCACCTGTTTTCTGGGCTGAAAAACGGATAGAAACTAGAGAACTTAATTTCCAACATGCCGGGTCCTACTTTTTTGGGCAAAAGTCAGTATCTGGGAAGAGAGCCTCTAAATCAAGTCCTTAAGCTTTTTGTGTGTCGTGGACCCCTTTGGCAGTCTGGTGAAGTACATGGATCCCATGGATCCTCTTTTTTTTTTTTTTTTTAAATATTACATTTTATTTTATTTTCACCAAGACCTTCCTTCTTTTCCCCTCAACTCTCCTTCGCCCATTAAGAAAGCAAGAAAAACAGTATGAAACAATCTATATGATTAAATAAGACAAACACCTGCTTTAGCTATACCCCCCCAAATCTCTCAGTTCACACTGATATTCATTAGATTGTAAACTCCTTGAGGGGAGGGACTGCCTTTTGCCTCTTTTGGGGGGGAGGTCTCCCCAACACTTAGTAGAGTGCCTGGCACAAAGTAGGCTTGTAATAATTGTATACTGATATTTAATCTATCACCTTTCTTTCAGGAGGCGGGTAGCAAATTTTGTTATGAGTCTTTGGACTCCTCAGAATCAGCAATTGAAGGGAATGCTAAATTTCAGTTATAGGTGGGTTAAAAATAAAAAGATGTAATCTTTCCCGCGTCCAGGTTCACAGACCCTTGAAATCTACCCATGGATGCTTGGGGGCCTTGTTTAGTGGATCACAAGGTCAGAAGGAACTCACTTCCTTCACTGCCCGTTTGCGGATACCCTAGCCGGCTTTTAAGCCTGCTCCCAACAAGCCGGGATACTTTGTATTCGAATACTGGAGGGTTTTTCTGCACTAAGAATCCACAGTTCTGTGGGGAGACTAAAATAAAGACAAGAGTTGAACTTTATAAACATCGTTCAGTTTCAAGCCTTAGGAAAGAGAAAGCAACTGACTACATTTCCCAGAAGGCCCATCGGGAGGGCGGACGTAAGAAAGAGGGGAGGGTGAAATGAAGGGCTGTGATTGGGCGTGAGGTAGCCTGGGGCGGAGCAGGGGCGGGGCTCACTGGCTCTTGAAGAGGAAGCTGGCGCGATCTCCCTTGGAGATCGGCTGGCTGTGTAGTAAAGGCTTCCTTCTCGCATCTCTCCGAGTCCTTTCCTCCACCGGGTTGAGTGTTGACAGTCATGAGACCCGGCGAGGAGCTTCCTGGAGAGAGTAGCGGCGCCTTCCCGGAGCTGGAGCTGCTGAAGCGCCGTGCCGCTGAGTGCATCGACGAGGCCGCCGAGCGGCTGGGGGCCCTGAGCCGAGAGATCTGGAGCGAGCCAGAGCTCGCCTACCAGGAGTACCGGGCCCATGGCGCCCTGACCCGCTTCTTCGAGCAGGAGCCGCCAGCCACCGTGTGGACCGTGCAGCCACACTACAAGCTGGACACGGCCTTCAGGGCAGAATGGGAGTCCCCGGACCAGGGGTCCAAGCACCCTGCGCCACTGCAGCTGGGCTTTCTCTGCGAGTATGACGCGCTGCCGGGCATAGGGCACGCCTGCGGCCACAACCTGATCGCCGAGGTGGGCGCAGCGGCCGCTCTGGGTCTGAAGGGGGCGCTAGAGAGCCACCCGAGCTGTCCGCCCGTGAAGGTGAGACCCGATCTGGGCCGAGCGTGGCAAGCTCTGCGGATATTGTCCCACACCAGCCCCCGTACACTCGCCTCACCCCTACCCCTCTCCCCTGATCTCCCTGGAGAGAGTTGGAGGAGAGCTCTCTCCTAGCCCTCACTGCGAACCAGGCTTGTCAGTATTGTTCCCCTTAGACTCGTCTCCATCTGTTATTTTTCTAAATCTTAGAAGGCAGATCCCACACCAGATAATGCAGATCTAAGTATTTAATTAAGACTCAGATAACTGTTTTGGATAGATTGCACCTAAATACTCCGTATATACGAGGGCTTTGAGCAGAGCTGTAACTAGGGCAGGGCGCTCAGAGCTTTGTTCCAAAGTGGTAAATTTAGAAGGGGCCGGTATGACTTGTAAGCCTTTCAGTAGCATAGAAACAACAAAGCTTAACGCCTAGTCAGAATAGTAAGTGTAAATGGGAAACTATGAGATGGTGGGGTTAGCTGCTAGTGAGAGCTTCTGCCATTCCATCCTTCAGGTGGGTGGTATCCTTCCTCACTTCAAGTTCCTTGACCTAGGCTTGGTCTGTGGGACTTTTCCGCCAGGCATGAATTCTTAGTTATGGTTTGTCTTTGAACCCAAAACTTTGTGTCATCTAATGTTTTGAATAACTGAGGATGGCGGGGAGGGGGCTCTAAAGACATTGTTTTGTGTCTGTACTTGTTTCCTTTGGTGTAGAGGTGGGGAGTAGTAATTCATAACAAGGGCTGTAGAAGGAAAGTAAAGGAGAGTAAATGGACAAACAGGGATGCTGTATTTTGAAAAGAGATCTACAGTGGCTACAAAACCACCAGGGGCAGCAACCCTTCCGGGCTGCTGTTGATCTTTCTAAACATCTTTTATGTTTTAAATGCTGGAGAGATTTTTTTTCCCTTTATCCTTTATAATCCTCATAGAACTCTTGTTTCTGTAATAATAGGGAAGTATTTTAAACGTAGTTCAGGCTTTAAATTTGTTTTTTTTTTTTAATTTGCCTTTGTGGATTGAAAAAAACCCTTCACATTTTAAACTGAAAAATTTTAGTTGGGTTTGAGAAAATTTCATTTTAAAAGTCTGTTATTTTATTTAGCACATGTAAATAGTTATTCTTCACTTTGGGGCTAAAAATTGGATCCAGCCTTGCTTTGCTTAAAGAGAATGTGAAAGTATTTTATTTAATTTTTTTAAAGGCCATTCTCCCTTGTCTTTTTCCTTTCAGCTCTTTTTTTTTTTAATATTTGTTCATTTAGGGAAGAGTTAGCTGTTTTTGAATGTGGGCAAACTCTTTCTCTTCTTCTTTTATTAATACAAGAAAAAAAAAACCTAGTCTGTCAAATTAGGCATATTACAAGTTCTGAGATTAGCATGGGGAACATAACAAACATTTATTAGTTTTTTTTACCGTGCCAGGTGCTAAGTGTTGGGGATACAAAGAATGACAAAAACATTGTATTTCCTCTGAAGGAGATTCCATTCTAATAGGGAAGACAATATACAAGTACTCTGTACAAGATGTAAATGAAAGGTAATCTCTAAGGGAAAACTGGGGGCGTAGGTGACTCAGGGTCCTGGTTGACTAGAGAAGGTATCCTGCTGAAGATGAGATTTGAAGCCTTAAAGGAAGCCAAAGATTTGGAAGAGGAGGAAGGGAGGAGGGAGAGCATTCCAGGCATGTGGGATAGCCAATACATATGCTTTGGGAAAAGAGAAGGGAGTTCAGAAAATTTACATTCCGGAAGATTATGAGCTCAATTTTGCACGTGATGGAACAATGGGAACTCAACCCAGATGTTCAAAGGACAGTTGGTAAGGTGGGATTGGAGCTCAGAAGAGAGAGTAGGATATGTGTGCTAAGTAGAATATATATGTGCGCTAAGTAGGATAGTTGAATCCAAGGGAGCTGACCTTACTTACAAGGCTAAGAGGTAATAACGATCATTTTAAAGAGGAGGTACACAATCCTATTTGAATAATTTATAGGAACCATATGGTTCTCAAACAGAATTGTCAATTGTCACTTCTAGAATAATTAATGTTATTTCTCTTATATGGTCATGCTTATACATATATATATATATTTCAACTTAATTCATTGTGTTTGCTTTTGAGGGTAGAAATCTTGTCATTTTTTATCTTTGTATCCTCAGGTACCTAATAAATGTTTGTTGAATTGAATGATTTTAGAATTTAAGGAGCCCCATTTTAATGGCATTTTTTCTGATTGTTTAAAATTGTATGTTTTGAAGAAAGTATTCAATATTAAAGTAAAATGTTTATTCTGTAAAGTTCTTTTTTGTTTAATTAGGTGTTTGGTGACCAATAAATCTGCCTGATTGAACTGGTGGAAACGAATTAGTAAGTTTGTGTAATTGGTCATTTCTAACTGTGGTATTTAAGACTGTTTAATGCACTTCTAAAAATAATCTCTCTTGAAACTTCTTAATGAGGTAGCAGCATAAGAGTAGAAGTCATGAGATTTGAATTTTAGTCCCAACATTGCCTTAGCCTTTCTGTATCCTTTTAGGCAAGTCATCCTGCTTCCTGGGCCTTTCTTTCCCTGTAAAATGGTACTTGTCACCTACCTCACAGGGTTGTTGTGAGGATTAACTAATAATTATAAAGCTCTTTGCAGATAATTTGCTTATTAATGCTAAACTACAAAATGCCTCTGACATATCCTGCCTGTGTGACCCTGGACAAGTCAGTTAACCTATTATTGCTCTAGGCCAGAGGTGCCAAACTCAAAAGTTGCAAAACCAGTGAACCCAGTCAGGTTAAAATGTAATTAGGAAATGTTTTAACAAAATAAAAATATAGATAATGTTAATCTCCAGTTTTTTAAAGCAATCTGCAACCCTCTGGGATCTTTGCTATTTGAGTTTGATACCACTGCTCTAGGCAACTTGTCAGCTGTTAAGTTGCTCAGAAGGCACTGACCTGCATTCAGGAAGTTTTCCTCATGCAGAAATTTTCTATCCCTGTGAAATCGCAGGTCCAATTCTTGTCCTTACATTTCTAACATCCAGTCAAGAAAAGTTGCAATAAAGACTTTAAAGGCCACCTGAGTTACAGAGTACCGGTAGCACAACCAGATAGTTTTGGTTCTCTTGTCATCATAAGCATTTCAGACAGAAAATTTCTCATATCTCTTATCAAACTGGTATTCATGTGAGCTCTTTTGTATTGCAGTGTAAATGAAAGTGAATTTCTAAGTATCAAAAGTCAACTCACATTAGTTTTATGTTAGAAGCTAAAGTCTTTCCTATAGTTTGAAGATGTAAACAATTAAAGAGATTCTGAATGAATGCATACTAGAGTCCTGCATAATATTTGGTAGATAGATATTAGGGCTTTTCTGACCCCTGTGTCTTTTCTAGATCACTGTCCTGGGCACTCCAGCAGAAGAAGATGGAGGTGGCAAAATTGACTTAATTGAAGCTGGAGCTTTTAAAAATCTTGATGCTGTTTTTATGGCTCATCCATCACAAGAAAATGCTGCTTACCTACCTGATGTGGCTGAGCATGAGTAAGTAAGGAAGCCGAGGAAAAAGAGATGTTTCTTCCTTGGAACTAGAATTTAGAATGTTTTTGATACAGTATATGAATTTCAAAATATTTATATTACCTTTATTTGATCTTGGTCTCTCCTGGAGAGGGGTGTGTGTGTGTGTGTGTGTGTGTGTGTGTGTGTGTGTGTGTGTCTCTGTGTCTCTGTGTGTCTCTGTGTGTCTCTGTGTGTCTCTGTGTGTCTGTGTGTCTATGTCTGTGCCTGTGTCTGTGTGTGTATTTGCTGTATATTCTACAGAAATAATTTCATTTTTTAAATCCTTATCTCTTTACACATACTCTAACACAGTGGTTTTCAACCTTCCTAATGCTGCATCCCTTTAATACTCGTATGTGGGCATATCTGCCATGTGGGTGTATCTGCATGTGGGCAGACCTGCCTGGAGACGAGCAGTGTCTGGGTTCCAAAGACCATTGGAAATATGTGTTTTCCGATGGTCTTGGGTGACCCCTGTGAAAGGGTTGTTCGATCCCCAAAGGGGTCACAACCCACAGGTTGAAAACCATTGCTCTAACAGATCAATTATCTCATTGGTTATGGACATTCCCTCCAGTGATTGTCTTGCCTCACCTTGTACAGCTTTTATTCTTGTCTTCCCATAAGTTTGCTAAAAGAGGTCCACCACTGAGCCTTTCTGGTTTGTGGCATACAGTAAAGCATACAGGCTAGTTCCAAGCTACTCCTCACATGTGCTAATTGCCTAGCCATTCTGTTTTGAGCACGCATTTCTCACATATAATTTTTTACTCCAACTGTTTTTTGAAGCTTCATATTATTTGTATGAGCCTACTCACACCCACCATACACCTCTCAGCACAGCATGCTGTGGAATTAGGTAGGTCAAGTATTTAACAAAGGTGCTTTTTAGCTTCTTTTTGTCTCCTTTTGGCCAGCCCCTTTATTTTCCTCTTCAGGGACAATGTGTGACCCATCTTTCCATTTAATACCACCTTCTTTGATAATTTCACTTATTCATACAATTCAGTTGTATCCAACAGCATGTCCATTTGATGGTTATTTGACAAGGATCTCGTTTTTCAAATACTAGCAATTAAAGTGCATGGTCAGTCTAAGAACTGGAGTTCATAGTATCTCATGTACCATTTTCTGCCACCATCATGGCACTATCGAGCTACACTTTGTATTTTATCTTTATTTTGTGGGTTGTTATGGCAAAAGAATCCATCAAGAGGCCAGCCTGTTGGTGGTAAGCCTCTGTATTTATTTAGGTTGGGCCTCTGAAAGCAGGTTGTCTGTTGTTGGGGCCATATTTAAATGAAACGATCAGAGCTTTTATTTTTCTGATAGAGCATTTAGGAAGCCAGGATCACTTCCATGCTACAAAGAGACAGCAGAGGAGAGGGCATTGTGGGGAGGATTTACAAATAGTAGGCACTTAATATCAAAGAAATAGTTCAACATGTGTTTAGCAATAGGAGATTTTCTGAATCTTTTTTTCTGAATCTAATTTACTTTAATACTTTTCATTGTGTGTTTTGACAATAAAGTCATTTGGTTTACCTTTTATTTTAAACTAAACTTCTTTTACAAACAGGCTTTCATAAGTATTATAATGCTAGAGTGTAAAACTCCTCCATAGGACTCCTGAGACAGAAAATTTTTCCCTTGGGTAGTGTATTTTAAAGTAGATAACGAGTAGCATATTGGTTTTCCAGAAAACCACTCAACCTTGTACAAATATCTTAAAAATCATACATCTGAATTTCTCCATGTAATATTGTAGAAAATATGAACTCTTCATGTAGTATAGTATTGCATATGGGTAGGGAGCTCAAAGGTCATTATATCCAAACTGTCATTCTACAGAGAAAGGACTTGGCAGGGGTTATACAGGAAGTGAATTGGAGAGCTAGATTAAGAAACAGGTCCCTTGACTCCAGTTCAGTGCATTTTCCAATGAACGAGACTGGTTCTAAGCCAATTACATTGGAGTGTTCAGACATAAAAAAGTAAAATTGAAAAGGATTATTCTGGGCAAATTTGTACAATAGTTTCTATCTAGGAAGTGCTCTAATTTCTGTCATTGGTAGGGATTAACCTTGAACAAATATGATTCACTTTTATTTATTAATGTCATTTTCTTATGTCCTTTGTAATAAAATTGGATTGATATATTAGTAAAATGCTGAGCTTTGGCACTTCGTGTATTCATAGAGAGCTCCTTCTTGGTCTGTCTCTGGAATGAGCCCTTCACAAGCTTAAAGGTGATTAAATGCTTTTTAATTTTAAATATTACTGCTAAAATAAAATAACCATTAATAATAGTTTTCTCTCATTTTATATTTGTGGTGTTTCTAGTAATGGTTTTGAGAGTTAATCTGTTGACCTGGCATTAGAATGTTTTCCATGGAAAGGGTGTGTGTGTGTGTGTCTGTCTGTCTGTCTTTAAACACCCTTCCAAATGTCTTGACAAGTTCTTTTCAGTTGCAGGGGGATGGTGAGAGAATAGACCTATTCTGTTATTCAGCCAGCTTTTCATCAAAGGCCTACTGTGTGAACATTGTGCTAACATTGGAGGAGATAGAAAGATTCAAGAACACACAGTCTTACTCTGCTTCATGCTACCATAATAAAATTAGGCACCTAGAGACTTTTTTGTTAAGAGACTGTTTGGAAACAATCCAGAAATGACATGAAATTTCTAGGGACTCAAAGGTTTATGGTCTGTTTCGTTTATTAAATCTAATACTTTTCTAACAATTTAATATTATTAAATATTTGTGTAGATACTTAAAGATTTTCAGCTATGTCATCTTTAGGCATTTTGGAGGAAAATAATGATCCATCTAGGTGTTAGATATATAATAGGACACATTTGGTCAAGTGTTTGAAAAATTTCCTCTACAAATTTGTAAAAAGGGAACTTAAGTACTTTAAAGTGTCTACTGAACAGGCAGGCAGCTGAAATGCATTTCTTTGCCAGAAGCTTTTTATTCTGATAGTAATTAAGCAACTAATCTTGGTAAGAGAACCATTTGGAAGTGGGATAAGAATTCATAATGTTTGTCAGAGTATTATTACTAAAAAAAATTTGTTTTGATATGGATAGGTGAAAAAATTTCATCAAAATATGAGCTAAACTAGTTTTTTTCATAATTATGTTAGTGTTACAAACAAAAGTGGTGTGAAGTTCATGGCAAGGATTAATAGAGTTATGAATTTGGGGAGCAATTTTAATTGATTCAATTTAGAAAGTACAGCTCTTAAACATCAGCTGTTTATTGACAACCATTTTAGTGTGGAAAATGGAAAGAAAACTTTTTTAACAGCTCATCTTTTCAACATTAGAATACCTAGGTGATGTGTTCCCTTCTTAAATTTAATTTTTTATTCTGAACTTAAACACCAAAAAGAGAATTCTATATGAAACCATGAGTCTCCACTTGACATAACTTACATTATGAAGAGCATGTTATAAATTCCACATATTACTTTTAAAACCATTGTTTGTCTGGGCTTCCTTCTGAATTTCCTTTTGTTCTCTTTGTGCATTAAAAGCTGTTTCAATGGCCCTTTTTATTTTTTGTCCTCTCTATTTGCTACTTCATCCCTTCCCTTAATTAACTGAGAGAAAGAGGGGGAAATCCTCCTAACAGATTAAGGCAACCAAGCAAAACAAGCCCCCAGACTCGGCCTTGTGTACGAACCTTTGCCTGGACCCTCTGGCAGCTCTGTCAGAGCCCAGGGACGTGCTTCATCCTGGGTTCTTTGGTCATTCCTTTGATCAGAGTTCTCAAGTGTTTCATGGTTGCTTTTCTTTATGAGGTTGCTGTTGTGCTTATATAAATTGTTTTTGTGTTTACTTAACTGCCTCAATTCTTAGGACTCAGGATTCTCTGAAATTAGCCCTTTTATCATTTCTTGAAGTAAAAAAAAATATTCCCTTGCATTTATATACCACAATTTGTTCAGCCATTCCCCAGTTCTCCCAGAAGCAGTCCTTAGACTTCCACATTAGATTCTAATTCTTTTCACCTTCCCACCCCTACTTTCGATCCCCCTTCAGTTTCAGATATGAGTGAGGTTTATCTAATGTCTGTTCCCATAAACCCTCCATTTTTACAGATTCTTGTCACAGAATGTGCCTACTTGTTGATTATATAAAGTTATCACAGATTTTCACCCCCCCTTAACATTTATGGTCCCCTCCCTTAACCTGTTCCCAGCCCTCCACTATAAAAGGTGTACAATTCATATGTAATACTAGAGACTTTTATGGGAGAGGACGGGGACTGGGACTTGTAACTTCATTGAAATAAGAAAATCTCAGGTAAGGAAATGCCCTTGACCGTGTAGGTTGGTATTTTCTCTGCAACTTATACTCACAGAGGGTTGCAGCATTTATGAATTTATTAAGTAATAATACTTGGGTGTTTCCCCAAATAACTGCTTTGCACTTTTTTAAAACTTCATTACAAATAAAGAAAATAAATAACAAGTGATATTTATTTCCTAGTGTGACTGTGAAATACTATGGAAAAGCTTCTCATGCTGCTGCTTATCCTTGGGAAGGTCTGAATGCATTAGATGCTGCTGTTCTTGCTTACAACAATCTGTCAGTTTTAAGACAGCAAATGAAACCCTCTTGGAGAGTTCATGGTGAGCATGTCAATACTTCTTTTATGCAGGGAGTAGCACTTATACTCAGTTAGAATTTAATAGAATTTTAATAAGAATAACTTTTAAAATGTTTAAGGGTTGGTAAAATAAATTGCTTTTCAAAATGATGCAGTGAGAGAATGACATGGTTTGGCTTTAAATATTTTTTAAACGATCATTGTTTCTAAGTTCATCTACAGCCCCAGACACTTACTAGCAGCATAACTCTTAGCAAGTCACATAACTTGTGTCCGCCTCAGGTTCCTTAGCTGTAAAATGGGGTATAATAACAACACTTATCTCCCAGGGTGGTTGTCAGGATAAAATTCAATATTTGTAAAATACTTTGCAAACTGTAAAGTGTTATATAAATGCTAGTTATTCTTATTAGTAGTTGGATATTATTGTTTCTGTCATATTATTTACCTATTCAGTGGCTCAGTTCTTATCTGTATGCAGTAATGCTAAAAGAAAAAGTAGATGTGTAAGTCAAGACTTGCTGTGTATAAGTTGCCATCACAATTTTTTGTTTGCCAGTTACGAGATTCCCTGTCTTAGTTTTCCCGTTGTTAAAAATAGATAATGGTTGCTTCCTATGTATCACGGAAGTATTGCATGAGGGCTGGGGGGAAGGGGAAGAGACAGGGATCAGGTGGAATATTAATTCTGGGCCTGGTTTTAAATTCCACCTCTGACTATTGCTCCCTTTGTGATTTCAGCAAGTCACAACCTCCCTTGACCCATTTCCTCATCTTTAAAATGAGAAGGTTGAATTATATGAACTGTAGGTTGGCCTATGAAGTCCTCTAATCTGAGTCTATGACCCTGTGTTGTAGAGACCTAAGTCAGTGGAACAGATGAGCCAAGAGAGGAGATAATAGGTATGTAGTAGCAGAAAATTA
>JAQQSW010000997.1:0-24015 GCA_028646575.1 Pseudocheirus occidentalis
TTTTGTCATCTTAGCCAATCTGACTGGTGAAATGTGGTACCTCAAAGCTGTTTTGATTTGCATTTCTCAAATCAATAGTGATTTAGAGCATTTTTCCATATGCTTAAAGATATCTTTAATTTCTACCTCTGAAAATTGCCTATTCATATCCTTTGCCCATTTATCAATGACTTGCATTCTTATAAATTTTACTTAATTCCCTGTATATTTTAGAAATGAAGGCCTCTCTTTCTTTATCTTTAAAACTGTGTAGATTCAGGGGATCTATGAACTTGAATGGGAAATCATTTTATGGATCCTTGGAGGTCCATATACCCCAGGTTAAGATAATCTCTAATGTCTCTTTCATCACTAACCTATTCAGATGGCAAGGACTCCTATCCAGCACATGAAGAATTAATCCCTGAATTCTTTATCGGATACAAGGGATCCAAATGCTTTGAGTTTGGTGAAGGAAAAGACAGTGTTCACTGTAATTAATGGAGCTAGCATTTGTAGACTTGATCTTTCCTAAATGATTTTAAATCATCATTAAGCATTCATTAGATGCCCTCTGTATTTCTAAGTCCTACTTAGCCTTCAAGGGCCAGATCGAATTTTCTCTCTTGCATGGAGCCTTCATGTTCTCATTGCTCTGGTTTACACTGATTTCTCCCTTCTTTAGATTCCCATTTCACAGACAGTAAGTAATGTATGGTTTAACAATTGTCCTCTACTTATATCTTGCATAGTGACCAAGAATGTAATAAATTAATAAATCAATTTTTGTTGTTCTTGAAATTGAGTTGTTTCAGTGGCATCAGACACTTTGTGGCCCTGTTTGGGATTTTCTTGGCAAGGATACTGAATGGTTTGCCATTTCCTTCTCCAGTTCATTTTACAGAGTAGGAAACTGATATAAACAAGCCTAAGTGACTTGCCCAGGCTCCAAGGCCAGATGAGTCTTCCTGACTCCAGGCCTGGCACCCTATCCACTGTACCACCTTACTGTCCCAATAAATCAAAGCACATTTAATAAGTACCTACTATGTGTTAGGTGCTAAGCACACAAAAATGCAAATAAAATTGTCCCTGCCCCTAAGGATTTTACACTTTCATTTCTTAAGTAAATACAAAGATTAGGAACAGGGAATGGCCTTGTGATTTCATTAGTATATGGGACTCCTGGATGAGAAAACTCTTCCTAACAATGGATACTGACACTTTTTCTGCAATTTATAGGTTTAGAGAGTTGCCTAGAGAACAGAAAGGTGAAGCAATTTGCCATGGGTCACATGGCCCATGTATCAGAAGCAGAACTCAAAGCCTGGTCTTCTTGACTTCTCTATCCAACAGTCTATGCTGCCTCTTCTTAAATAAACAAAGTATACAGAATGCCCTAAAGATCTTGAGGGGAATAGCACAGGAGATTCAGCTGCAGGATGAATGGGAAGGATTGGTGGTCCTAAAGGCACACCAGCAGGGTGGATGGTAGCTACCAAGAATCCTTAGGGTACATCAGTAGGTCATATGGGAATGTCTGAAGGTCTGGAGGGGTCAGTGGCAGGACAGATAGCAAAAGTCCTCCATCTTACCGAAAGATTTGTAGTTGTGACTCAGTGCCCATCCAAGAGATTTAACCACATCTGTCCAACAGCAACTGTTGGGGGTGATGTGAAAAATAGAGTGATCTTGCCAATTATCACAGGGAAGAGGAAATTAGGAACAAAATTCAGTGTGAAGAGAGACTCTGAGTTTTCTCATAGGCATGATTGATATTTTCCAGTAAGAAGCCAGGAAAAGGATAGGAGCATTGGGAGGATGTTTTGGGAGAAGACCATACTATAGCACTTATTCTGATGGAACCTTGATGCCCAATAAGACCTTGAGGATGGGCATTCCTCATTATTGCTAGGCTCAGTTCTAACCAAGCTTTACTTTCTTCTGCTTCCATCTCTCCAACTGCACCATGTTTGGTCTCCATACCCATCTCCCCCTCTCCTTCCTCACTTCCCTCCTCCCCCCTCTTAACTCTGGAACCAATCAAATTGACTCTGCGATTTATTATCAGTCTACTCTGATATGTACCCACTAATAATCTTTTCTAGCCAAAAGATCTCCCTGGCCACTTCTCCCTTATATGGGTTGTTTATTCCTATTAGCATATTAATTCCTTGAAGGTAGGGATTATCTTTTCTTTTATATTTGAATCCTCAGTATTTTCACAGTGCTGGGCAGATAGTAAGTGCCTGAAAAATGCTTTTTGTTAATTCATCCATTCATTCCTGTCAAGATACGAGTTGGGACTTCACTGCTACTAACAGCTTTGGAAAGTCACAGGAATTCCTATAAAACACATGTTTTTAGGTCAGACTTGCTTTTGTAGATAAAGATAGGGGGAACATATTAACAGTTTCCAAAAAAAAAAAAAAACAAAAAGAAAAGAAAGAAACAACCCAAGATATTTCCTTCAGATCAAATGTCATCATTATTCATCTTTCTACTCCAGCCTGAGCCTCAGAGTCCTTCAGGGCTGTCTTCTGCTGTCCAGCACCAGATGGTGCTGACAATCTCAGAGAAATGACTGGTCTTCAAGGATTCCTGTTCTGGTTTCCAGGGCAAAGATGGAGTCGCTGGCTGGTGAATCTCTCTGAAATCTCAGCTTTCTTTGACATTGGCTTCCCAGTTTTCAGTAGTATCCTGGGTCTGCCAATTCACCTCCCCAAAGATGCAGCTAAAGCAATTTGTTAAAATTTATGAACATTCTCTGTTGAAGGAAGTAAGGGAAATTCTGTAATATTAGGTTATCAGTCAGCCTGCCTCAGGTCTCTCCTTTCTCCTCCTCCTTTAAGTTAAACTGGTATTCCTAAAGCACAAATCTGACCATATCACTTCCTATTCAAGAAACTTGAGTGGCTCCCTACTTCTTCAAGAATAAAGCTCTTCTTTCTGACTGTCATTTATATCCCCTCATAATCTATATAGTCAGCCTTTCCTGGTTTCTAAATATTAATCTTTTCCCTTTGTGCCATTTTTGAACCAAACAACCTACCTTCTGACCCCTCCCACTTGTATGACATCCCGTATCTTTCCTCTGTCACTTTGCAGACTGTCACCTATGCTTAAATATAATCCCTTTTCACCTTTGCCTCACAGAATGCCTAGCTTTCTTCAGGCCTCAGATCAATTATTCCCTCTTGAAGGAGGACCGGTGATCCCACCAATTGCTAACACCCCCTCCAAAACCTCTGGATTTACTTCGCATTTATCTAATGTTTAATTATCTGTGTATATGATACTTCTCTAATGTAGGATATTAACTCTTTGAGAGTAGGAGCACTTTCATTTTTCATTCTTTATATTCCCAGTGTCTAACAGTGGTTGGAAAATACTTGAAACTTAATATACACTTGTTAAATGAATTGTTAAATTCTTGAAGTTGCTAAACCATTCCCTTCTCTCCACACATATCTTTACTACAGTCTTGAAAAATGACTTCTACAGACCAGAGGACAATTCTTCCCTGCATGACTATCTTAAAATTGTGAAGAAGGCAAAATATATTTTCAACATCTCTCTGTTGCTTTTTCTGTAGTCATTCTTCCCTTTTCCTTCCATCATCCCTTCCTCTCAGGTCATAGAATCTTAGTTTTGTTTTTTTTTTTTGCTTTATGGAGGGGGGAATGCAGGGCAGTTGGGGTTAAGTGACTTGCCCAAGGTCACACAGCAAATAAGTGTTATGTGTCTGAGGCTGGAATTGAACTCAGGCCCACCTGATTCCAGGGCCAGTGCTCTGTTCACTGCACCCCCTACTTGCCCCAGAATCATAGATTTAGGACTAGAAAGGACCCCAGAGCCCATTTAATCCAATCTTCTCATTTTATACTTGAGGAAACTGAGACTTGGGGAGGTGAAATGATTTGCCCAAGGTCACACAAAGCACATGTCAGAGGTGGGATTTGAACCCATGTCTGAGGACTCCAGAGCTCTTTCCACTCTGCCACTGCTGCTCTTATGCTGTGCTCCCCGGTAAGTCCAAACACCAGCCTCTTCCCTCTGGTAGCTCATCTGAGTCTGCCTGTTTAGGAAATGCCCAAAGTCCTGGACCTTTCCCTCTTCCTTTCACAGCTTACTCTGGCCTGTGTCCCATCTCTGCTGGGTGAAGGCTAGATGGCTAACCTTATAGACCATTATTTCCTGCTAAAGGTGTTAGTGGTCAGAAATAGCTTCATGGGTTCCTCTTCTTGGATAACACCTGCATTTTAACTAGGGCCTTCAATGCTCTGATTCAAAGGAGTAAATAACATAGTAACTCCAGGCACTGTGGCAGACAGGCAAAAGGAGATATTTTTGGCTGGGGGTGGGAAGACATTCAGCTCCCTGCAAAGCACACCATGTGAACAGCTGCCTACTCTGCCCAATTCTGTAGCCAGCCCTGCTTCCCTAATACAGGCAAACTCAGGGCTTTCAGGATGCATGTCCCTTTTCCATCTCATGACTTTAGCCTTTTTTGTGAGCTAGACTTGAGTCTAACAAACCAAAATGTAGAGATAAAGGTCACTGATTCAAATCTGTTATCCCCCTGTTGTCAGGACTGAGATGAGCACTGAGAGGGACTCAGAGTCAAGAAAGCCAAAGTTTGAATCCTGCCTCTGATATTTACTAATTGTAAGACCTAGAGCAATTCTTAACTGTGCTGCCTTAGTTTACCCATCTGTAAAATTCTGGGGTTGGACTTGATGCCTTTTAACTTCCCTTCCAGTTCTAAATCTATGATTTGTGTAACCAGCTTTCATATCAATAATAATCATAGAGAATTAGACCAAGAAAGGGCCTGAGATATCATCTGGTTCAACTCTCATTTCCATGTGAAGAAACTCAGGCCTGGGGAGTGACTTGCCCAAGGTCATAGGGTCAGGGCTGGTCCTAGAAGCTGACATCTCCATGCTCCAAGCCTGGGACTCCCTCATCCTGGATACTTTCCCTCTGGAATAGTTCTCACCCAGCTCTGGACCAAGGAGATTAAATTGTCCCTTCGGTGCTACATTTAAACACCAAAGAATCAATGACATACAAACAAGCTGCTGTGGAGGATTTATTTATTTTTTTCTTAAAGCAGCTTCCAAGATATGTCATTTCTTATTTCCTACACTCTGAATATCTATAGGCCAGTGCTATGGTGACTGATGCTCATGATGGAGACCCAGGGGGATTGAGGGACTTGCAAGTATTCTCATCAAGAGGACAAATTGTGCCTAATATCACATTTCATATATTCCAAGACCATTGGTTAAAGGGGAATAACTGATCTGAATTGGTGGAATTTCCACACCTAGAGGCTGCCATGCTGATGAAATTATAGGACTAGTAACCCTCCCTTGTCGACACAAAATACATGCATTTATTTTCCTGCTTAGTGTATTGTATTTCATGGTATTCTTTTGAAAATCAGTAGTTACTCTCCTCATCACGTTACATTCATGCCCTCAACCTCTTCTCCAGTCTTGTATTACCACTGACTGGATGTCATTTATGGCACAGTTTACTTCCGGGAAGAAAATGATTTTTAAAAAGGTAAGGAATTCTGTTCTAAAGCACACGACGCAGTAGAGCCCAGAGGCAGTTCACACATTAATACTAGATTTGCTTAGTCCTAGGAAAGGCAGGCAGCCTGACATGTCCTTGAGCTGTGGGAGTAGGCAGGTTGAGCCAGCTGTGCCCAGCTGTGCACACATTCCCAGTTCCAGATTTTGCCCGACCCTAGGGGGGCTCCCTGTTCAGCCAGTCTCTCCTGTGATGCAATCCAGGTCATTCCGGAGTCTGTCAGCAAACTTTCCACTGAGAGCAAGAAACCAGGATTGACTCTGTGGGAAGATTTGCCTGGTTTTGATAAGAGCCAAGTCAATAAATCAATTAGATTAACGGAGAAGGAGAAAACATGAGCGAGAGGTTGTTGTTCCTTGTGTTTTTCGTGCGGCAGTCACCTCCCTTCTGACTCTAGTATTAATTGCTGCATTACCAATGCCATGTAAGACAGTCAGCAAAGACTGGGAGAGCTGCCGACTCCTCCCTCATTTCAGCTCTGCTCTGTTATTCTCTACTCTCGGTTTTGCTCTGAGCACCTTGAGCCTGGGAAGTTCTGCCCGGGGCAAGGAGAGAGAGCCCAAGGACCCTGGGTGATGTGCCCCTTAGTGGACTCGAGTGGGACAAGGGACAGAGGAAGAGTGCACAAACCCTGCTCTGCAGCCTTCTCTGTTTGACTTGCAAAAGGCAAGCCTCATTGCAGAGGTTTCTCGTGCTGTTCCCTGAGCCCAAATCCACAGGGTTATCCCTCTTTTGGAGGTGGGCGATTTTGCACTGCACCAAAGAGGAATCCAAGTCACCGAACAACTCAGTGTGGCTGTGTGCTCTTGGGGGGCAGTGCTCCCAGTCTTCAGCTACAAAGAAGAGCCTACCTCTTCTTTCACACCATGAGTGGCTGCTCCAAGAGATGCAAGCTTGGGATCGTGAAATTTGCCCAGACTATCTTTAGGCTCATCACTGGGACCCTCAACAAAGGTAGGGAGAGCGACTTGAGTTTCATTTTGACCACTGTATGCCTCCATATTTACCCGTATCAATGATTCCCGTCCCTGAGTGGAAATGTCCACTTTTCTACTTATACCTCCATTTCCCAAGAAGGGGGGATTGCTCCAGAGGATGGGGAAATGACTGGGAAAGAAGTTGTTGTACCCCTTGATCCTGGTTTTGAACATTCAGGGCTGAAGCAAGGCTGCTTAGACAGTGGAAATTGCTTCAAACTTTAGAACTGAGAGTTGGTGGTATGAGGCTGATTGGTTACAGGCATAGAAGCTGTATCCTTTCTGGACAGGGAAGGAGGAGGATTAGACTTAGAATGACTTATTGTTGAGTTTTAAGAAGTTATTGATGGAATATTGTTTTATTGTTGGTAAAAGGTAGACTTTGGTTTGAAGTTAGTGGTTTTGCAGGACTGGGATGGGTAAGGGGAAGTAGAAAGAGAGAAGACTGCCACAAAAGCAACAAACAGGGGGTGAAATGTAGATTGGATGTGCAGCCATTTTTCAGTCCTGTCTAACTCCTCATGACCCCTTTTGAGGATTTTTTTTTGGCAAAGCTATTGGAGTGATTTGCTATTTCCTTCTCCAGTTGATTTTATAGATGAGGAAACTGAGATCAGCAGGCTAAGTGATTTGCCCAGGGTCACACAGCTAGTGAGTGTATGCAGCTGGATTGTACCCATATCTTCTTCACTCTAGGCACTTTATACACTGTACCACCTACCTGCCCTAAAATGTAGATTGTTCCACATAATTGTTGGGGGAGAACATCTGTATTATACTTTGCGAACCTGAAATAACTAATATTTTCCCCACTAGGGCTCCAGCTTAGTGGTTTCCTGGTCTCGTTTAATCATCCTGTTTATGGTTGATTGACTTTTCCTCATATCTTCCCATCAGTGGCTGGCCTTCCAACAGTTCCTTTGATAAGTCTTTGAAGTAAGCTTGGGTAGCAAGCAGCTCCCAGCCTTAATGCTTCAGGCAGTCTGGAGACAAGCGTTTGTTCTTTTCCAGCCCAGGCCATCCTGGCCCTCTCCAGCTCTCAATCCGAACATTGAACATCATATGCGTTACTTACTTAATGCGGCTAAACTCTCAATAATCACACCTCCCCTCCTTAATCCAACTTTGGGATATGAGGGGAAGGTGGCATGATTCAGTGACACAGAAAGGGGCATTTTCTGCAGAGAGAATACAAAGCAAGAACAGAAATTTCATGTGGTTTTGTTGGTTTAAAAATGCTTTTAAATATTCATGCCCCCTATTAGGAGCAAAAAATATTTTTGGGAGATGTATGATGCACTGAAGATTGCTGACAGTCCAGTGTAGCCAAGTCATGATTTTTTTGAATAATTAGAGAAGATGAAGGCCACTTGTGGTTGTGGTCAGATTCAATAACATGGCCTTAGGACTCAGCTGCAAGGTATGGTAGGCCAGCAGAAACTCATTAGTCCAAAACTGTGGGGAGAGTAGAGGGGAGGGAGAAGACAGAGGGATTGACAGTGGGATTTTACTTAGCCCTATGCTCATTGACCTTCTTTGGATATGTGGCTGCTGTTTGTAGACAAGTTACCAGATCATTGGAATTCAAACATCTGGGCCAGGAGAAACAGCCAACAGGTGTTTCTTGTCAGGCTTCCATGAGAAGAGAAGTTTCTGAGAAGGATGGGGGGGGGGGAACCTCCCAAGAGCTCAGTGGTTTTGTCCCTGGGTCAGGTTGGTGAGTGGACTGTGCTCAAGATTCTGAATCTTCCTGAATTCTAACAGGAGTAGGGGTGGAATGTTTCTCTTATTTTCTATTGGGTCATAAGGAAAGAATGGATGAGAAATTCCTTGATCCTGGAACAACATAAGATAATTAAAGTTTACATTTATGGAGTATATTAAGTATTGTAAAGCATTCTACACCCATGATCTCATTTGAGCCTTACAATAGTTCTTCTTAAAGATGACAAAACTGAGACTCAGAGGGGGTCAAGTGACTTGTCCATAATTAATAAGCCTAGGGATGATGTGAAGCTAGGTCCTCCTGGCTCCATGGCCAGCAATCCTAGCCACAAGGTCATGTTCCTCCTCCTATCCAACCAATCTTGAGATAGTAATGTAGATAATGGAAACACCATACTGGGGGTATGCAGACCTGTGTTCTAGTACCAGCTCAATGATTGATTATGGATCTTTAAGCAAGTCATTTCTCTCTGAGTCTTGGTTCCATTCTCTGTAAAATGAAAAAAAAAACAACTATCTCATAGAGTTGTTGCAAAGCTGAGTGAAGTGATGAATGCGTAAAACCTACGACATACAAACTCCTGCATTGGTAGAAACAGAGACTGTCCTCTCCTCTCCCATTCCTCACCATATGCATACACTCCACCCCTCCCCCCCCCAAATAAATCTTGTGTGTAAAAAACCTAATTCTAGCCTATAATCATAGTCTTAGGTACTATTCATGTACTTAAAGCCTCCTTCATCTCCCCAAGAACAGCATAAAGATACCCTGCTGGACAGCACAAGCTAAAGGGTGTCCCTGGGGCTGGTGTTATGAGGCAAAAAAAGACAAATCCCTCCCCTTTTAGGCACTGTCTGCTTCCCCTCCCCAGCCCCCCTTAGAGGTGGTGGTCTCACTGCAGAGTTCATTGCCTAAGCCTCAAACACATTCCTGAGGCTGGAAAGATCCAACTAGGTATAGTAGATTGGAATCCCAAGGACCATGAGAATCCCCCTTCCCAGAGTTTACGCTTTTGTCTTTTGGCTTAAGCTTTGCTTCTTGCTGATGATGAACCTAGGATGCTGCTCTCAGCACAGGTGCGACTCCTAGGGAACAATGTCTCCTGAAACCCAGTGTTATGGAGTAGTGGAAGGGCTCTAAACCTTTGTGACTGAATGAGGGGCTGCCCCAGGCATGGAATAAGAGACAGAGGGAGTGGGATGAGCTGGGCAAATAACTATCCATGTTGACTTCTTCAGCTGGGAAGACACTGTCAAAGCTCTCTAAAATGGTCTCTAAAATGAGATCAGAATAGGGAACATGAGAAGGCCTGAAGGGTCTGCTACCTATTCTGTAGATGAAGGATCTACCCATCGAAGCATTAATATTCTGTATCTCTACATGTTTTATATATAACATATGTTTCTATATGTCACACATACAAACATTTTAATATATACATGCAAACATGGTGTCCCTAAAATATTAGTGCAGTTTTAAACTATTAAAGCTTAAAGCTATAAGACTCTTTGGAAACCCTGTATATTCACACACATGCATGCAACAAACAAAAACATATACACATATGTGTACATATATAGGGTTTTTTTCCTTTAGAGGAACCTATATGTCTATTTTCCTTTCAAAGTGATCTCAATTTCATTATACACACACACACACACACACACTATACTGGGGAGGGAGAAGCAGTTAATGTTTGTAGCAATAAGAAAGATGGAAGATATTAAATGTTCTGATGGGCCACACTTGTGTGAAACCTACCCAGAACCCCAAGGAGGGTTTGGGATCTAGCAAAAGTACCATAGTGTGTCTATCCCTACATCTGAACACATTCAAATCAATAGAATAAGTTAAATATAAATAGCAGGAGTAGCAGTTTTGTGTGAGAAGAGAAACAGAGCCCTGATCTGGGGGTAGAAAGCGTGAGTTCAAATCCCACCTCTGACTCTTACTAGTTTTATGACATGTGACCCTGTCAAGTCTCTTTATTGAGTTTCTTCATCTTTAAAATATGGATAATAATATGATTCATGATAATATAATATAAGAATATAATAAATAATAATATTTGTGTTACTTTTCTCCTAGGATTATTATTTAAAGTGACATAGAAAGCAGAAGTTTTACTAAGAATGCTTTTTAAGAAGTGGCTACCAATAGTTTGTAACTCATTGCCTCTGCAGAATTGTCTAGACCATTCAGTGCAAAACAGGCTGTCGAGTAGCCTCAAGGGGTCATGGATTTAGAGCTGGGAGGAGCCTACAATGCCACGGACTCTCCTTTAGAGAGAAGGAATTGAGCCCCCGAGAGGGTGATTTGCCCAAGGTCATATAGTTAGTCTCTGAAAATTTGAGTGCAGGTCTTCCTGAGTCCAGGTCCTGTGCTCTATCCATGATTGGAAAAGGATCTGCGTTAATGAGAGTGAAGGAGAACAGAGAGGTAGCCCAGTGGTTGTGCTGGTGCCGACCTGATGTTAAGAGAAACAGAGAAAAATTCATAGCATGTGAAGTCTACTCACTGTGGAGCATTTAGAGGACGGAGAGAGGGAGAGTCACATGGGATGGGAAAGGGTGAATGGTGTCCAATCGGCACCTGGAGGAAGTACCCGCATTGGCATACACATATACCAATGTATATTTTCCAAGTCATAGAAGGCAGCATGTCTTCTAAACAGTGAGGGGTCTACTAATCAATAATAAGGATTAATGTATTAATCCTTACTAAGGTATAGGTGCCTGGAGAAGTAACTCATTACACAGATATCAATCATAAGATCATAGATCTAGTAGAAAGATAAGAGATCATGTAACTCACCCTCCCCATTTTATCTTATTTGATTTTGGTTTTTGGAGGGGGGAAGGCAGGGCAATTGGGGTTAAGTGACTTGCCCAAGGTCACACAGCTAGTGTTAAGTGTCTGAGGCCGGATTTGAACTCAGGTTCTCCTGACTCCAAGACCAGGGCCCTATTCACTGTGCCACCTAGCCGCCCTCCTTCTCATTTTATATATGAGGAAACTGAGGCCTAGAGACGTTAAATGAGTTGCCCAAGGTCACACAGCTAGCATCCAGGGCTCGATTTGAACTTGGATTTGAACTTGAGTTTTCTGATTCCTCATTCACTGCTCTTTCTACTATATCATACTTCCTTTTTATTAAAGCACCTAATGCAGATTGGCTTCTCAGTAGTGATATCTAGAAGAGAGAAGCATTTGATAGTAAGCCAGGGTGACTTACCAGGCTCTAATTGGGGAGAGCAGATGAAGGTGGAATGCTCAGATGGTGGTGTAAGAATAGCATGTGAGTCTCAAGTCATTTTGAGCATCATCTGGAAATCTTTACCTTTGTCTTTATTAATATCACCCTATTTACAGTTCAGCCATCAGGAGTTCTAGACTTACCAGAGCTGGGTCAGTCTAATGGACCTTGCAGTAGTGGTGGATTTATCCTCTGGACCTCTGATTCTCAGCTTACCTCTGGCACAGGAACAAAAATCACTATTGGTGATAATAGACCTTGCATTCTGTTTGAAACTTTGCTTAAAGCTTTGACTATTTCCTCACTCTATTCACTTCACTAGACATTTATTGATCACATATTCTGTGCAAGGTGCAAAAGAAAAAGGACATAATACTTTTGACTTCAGGTTGACAATGTGGCACTGTTAGATAGAAGGCTAGACTTGCAGTCAAGAGATGTGGATTCAAATCCTGCCTCAGACACTTAACTATGTGACTGAGCATGTCACTTAATCTCTAGACTTCAGTTTTCTCATCTGAAAAATGGGTATGATAACACTTGCAATACCTAGCTCACAGGGCTAGAGACAATAAATATTTTATTACACTACTTGGAACCCTCCAGTAGTTTCCTATTGCCCACTTAGCAAGTTCAAATTGACATTGAAGGTCTTCCTTCCTCCACCTGATGCTACTCAACCTTTTTAGCCTTATTCTATACCATTCATCTTCATATTTTCTATATTCTAACCAAACTGGACTCCTTGTCATCTCCCTATAAACACCCTACACTTTCCCAGCTCTATGACTGCTGGAACTATGCTTAGCAATGCTAATCCCCACCAGTAAGGAAAGAATTCCTACACATCCTTTAAAATCCAGCTCAAATTCCCATTCCTCCAGGTAGTCCCATTTGATAATGGCCTCTTTCCTCTTGGGCTTCACCTAGCTCCCTGCCTGTATCTTCATACTTCAGTATTATGTGGGTATTCTCTTCTCTCTGGCTGATCACACCCCCTCTATAGCTTGGTAAATGATCCTTGACCCAAAATATCCATCATCTGATATCCAGCCCTTTTGGAACCCTGTTTAGCTAACCTAGTTCATGGAGCCATGGTTGAAACCCTCTCAGTTTGGAAGGGCTTGCCAGAGTCCTTGCTGATGCTGCCTTCCAGGTTCTAAGGTCACCTCCACCCCAAGATAAAACACCTGAGTGGGACATCAGCTGGTATTTTGGCCATGTTTTCTTTTGTCTTACATTCATTAAGTTTACCTTACTCTTACTAACTGTGAGTAGGATTTGTGGGTAGAGAGTTGAACTTGAAATTGAGGAAGACTTTGGTTTAGCTCCCTCTTCAGATACTTATTATCTGTGTGATCTGGACAAGTGGCTTAACCTCTCTTGGTCTGAGACATGACTATAAAGTCAGGGGATTGCACTAGAGCAGCAGTTCTCAATCTTCCTAGTGCTGCGACCTTTAATACTCGTATGTGAGCATGTCTGCATGTGGCTGGAGACAGAGGAGCGGTGTCTCCATTCCTAAGACCATTGGAAATGCATGTTTTCTGACGGTCTTAGGCGATCCCTGTGACCCCTGTGAAAGGGTAGTTCAATCCCCAAAGGGGTCGCGACCCACAGGTTGAGAACCACTGGACAAGAGGATCTCTTAGACCCTTTTCAACTGTAAATCTGTGACAATACTTAGCTAAATTTTGCAATTCCTGCCGACATCTAGCACAGTGCTCTGCACACAGTAGGTGGTGAATAAATATTGTTATTATTATAGTCTATATAATATACAATATTATTATATAACAATATAACATATAATGTTATTATATATAGTTATCTATTGAATTCCCCTAATCATATGGAATAAGTGAATGTAAATGCAGCTGGGGGGTGGGGGGTTCAGGGGAATTGGATCGTTCAGGTTGGCATATTGAAATCCCTTAGGCCAAAGAATTCTCACCCCAATAAGGAATTGGATGAGCCTCCATTTTTCTTTCCATGGCCTGGCTCACATTTCCTCAGACTGAGTTGCTTCACAATCACATAGAGAATGAAAGAGCATTCCTTCATATGCATTCGTTCTATTTACTTCTGTTGCAGATAGGAGCTATTAGATCAGAAGAGTTTACAGTATTTCCCCGTGCATCGTATCAAGATATCTGAAATCAGTAGTTCTGACACCACAATCCTGTTACAAAATGTTTTTAAAAATTAGGATTTTGGATGCAAACATTTGGTGGATCATGCCATCTCCTGATTCCATGCTTTGGCTCTGGCTGTACCCCATGCTTGGGATGTATTCCCTCCTTAACTTAGAATGCAGAGTTTCCTTCAATACTCAGCTTAAGCATGAATTTCTGCAGGAGATGCTCTAGTAATAAGAATAATAACAACTAGCATTTTCATAGTGCTTTAAGGGTTGCAAAGGGCTTTATAAATATTATTTTATCTTTGCAAAAACCCTGGAAGGTAGGTGCTATTATTTACTCATTTTACAGATGGGGAAACAGAGGCACACAGAAGTTAGGTGGCTCACCTAGGGTCACACAGCTAGCAAATACCCAAGGCTGAATTTGAACTCAAGTTTTCCTGACTCCCAGGCTGACAGTCCGTGTGCCTCAACACCAGCTCTCTGCGATGATGCCATCCCTCTGTGATTGATTACCTTCCATATACACTGGTTATATCTTGTATGTATCTAGTTATTCACATATTGGCTCCCTCATCAGAATGTAAGCTCCTTGAAGGTAGGGACAGAATTTTGCCTTTCTTAGTTTTCCCAGAGCCAAAAACGATGTCCGGAACATGTTAAGAGCTTACTAAATGATTGCTTGTTTGGTGGCTTGAATCGAGATTCCAGAATCCATAGCTAAAGGATCTGTGAATGGAAATGAGATCTGTGGAGAATTGGTTTGTGGACAGAATGGCCCTGACTTGCTCAGATGCTGGGCCAATTTCCTGGAAGTGAATACTGTGGCTAAGTGAATACTAGCCACATACTCCTAGAATGACCGGAGGGGACCTCAAAGGTCATTTAGTCTAAACTTTTCACTCGATGGACAAAGAAACTGAAACTCAAGTACTTCAAGTGACTTGACTAAATTCATATAGATAGTATATATCAGAGGTAGAATTTGAATCCAGGTTCTATGACTCCCGAGCTAGTGTTCTTTCTATTGTAAAATGTTGCTCAGATGCCAGGACAAGGAGCCTCCCTTTGTTTGTTTGTTTTGAGGCAATCAGGGTTAAATGACTTGTCCAGGGTCATCTAGCTAGTAAGTGTCTGAGGCTGAATTTGAACTCAGGTCCTTCTGACTCTTGGGCCGGTGCTCTGTCCACTGTACCACCCAGCTCCCCCTGAGGCCATCTTTTCTATCTTTATATTTTCCACAGTTTCTAATGAACCTTGTATAGAGCAGGTGCAACACCTTATTTTTTAAATATACAATCTGGGAAGTAGAGCCAAAATGGATGAATAAGGAGGCCTTAGGAGCTAGGGCAGAAAAAAAGCTTTAGAATTCATTTCTGTCCTGATTGAATTTAGATTATGCCGCACAAAGCAACATGACTTTTGTTTAATTATTTCTCATTTTAATTGAGATTTCATTTATTCATTATTCATTGAACTGGTCCCCAGCATTGCAACAATCCAGTGCTCTTGAGAAGGGCTTGGGCTTGTAACAGGCAACACTTTTTCTAGATGGTCTGGGGAACTTAATGTTCTCTCACTTGACCACAGACCATCAGACAAATTGTCTGGCCTGAGAGGCAACCAGATAGAGTTGGATTTGGAGTCTAAAGGCATGGGTTTAGTCCCTTCTCATGTACTTACCAGCTGTGTGATACTGACAAATTATTTACCCTCTATGAGACTGTCTCCTTCTCTGTCAAATGAGGGGTTTGGACTCTGGATTCTTAGGACCCTTCCACGTCTCCATCCATAAACCTATGACTATGGTCTAGATCAATGATGTCAACCTCAAATAGAAACAAAGTCTATTAATCTATACTTAATAAGTCCAGTGGACTGTGTATTACTTTAGTTTTAAAATGTAATATTATCTATGTTTTATTTATCTTATTGACTATTTCCCAGTTCTATTTTAATCTGGTTTGGGCTGCATTTGGGTTTGCAACATGGTTGGCTAATGGCCATGGGCCATGTCTTTGATACCTCTAGACCTAGACATTGAGCAATGGGCCAGTGATAATGAAAGCAACTTAATGAAAAAATGACTGTTGATTCTCTGGCTGTACGATTTTTTTCACTGTAGACCTTCTTCAATCTTCCTAATAGCCTTATGTGGTAGTAAGATGTTTATCATTATCCCAATTTGACAGATGAGGAAACTGAGGAAAAGAGAGGTTTATTTACTTGTTCAACATTATGTAATGCCTCAGGCCAATCTGTTTGATGTCTTTTTTTGTACTTCATTTTCAAATTTGTCTTGTAAAATGGTTTGTTCAATATTATTTAAATGACTTGAACAGAAGAACTTACCGATTTTGACATTTGCATTCTCAGTATCTAGCACAGTGCCTTGAATATAGAACATTCTTATTTAAAAAATAACTCATATTTATGTATACATTAAGGATGACCATAAGGAAGGAACTTCCTTCGCTACATCTCTTTTAGGGATGCAGGTGATGTGTTATTATCTCTATTTTACAGCTGAGAAAACTAAGGAGACTCGTCTGCCATCACACACTTGTAAGAGTTAGAGTCAGAAGCTAAATCTTCTTCAGGATAAGACTGGAAGTCTTTCCACTACCCCCAACCTTCCTTAGATTGAGTTGGAGGAGCTAGAATCAGGTCTTCTGGTTCTCTTGAGTGGTCAAAGTATTAGTGACAGAAAAGTTGGCAGTTTAAGTAGAGGTGGCTGGTGCTGGGCAGTGAAGCCTCTGGGAAATAGTGGCCTGTCCGGCTGGGTAAAAGGTCCAAAAATGAAGGAAGAGGAGCCACGTGCCTAACAGAAGCTATCTTCCTTATTCCAGGAAGTCAAGGCTGCTATGCATCCTTTAAGGTGTTTTATTAAGTCATATTTTAGAAAGATGATCTAGATAATCAGGTTGGAGAGAGGATGTCATGGTCCATGGAGCAGAAAAAACTCCCTCACCCCTTACACTATGACTGGAAAGGAGAATAGGGATAGCCTTATTCATAGGTCCAAGAGGAAGTTACCTGATGATATCATTTTGAGAGACCAAAAGTATCCCTTGCAAAATATTTTCCCACTAGCCAGTGGATTTTATCTGAAAGTCTATCTTTAGAAACATGTTCATTTGAGCTAGGACATTATTCTCTAAAACATAAATAGCATCAGGAAAAGTACCACCACAATAAAGGGAAAGGAAAGGAACTGGCAATTATATGGTACCTACTATGTGCAAGGCACTGTATTCATTCACAGCTTTAGAAAAGGGATTAGCATAGAATCAATTGGGGGGCGGGATAGGATGCAGGAAATATAGTCTTTCATAATATGACTACTGTGGAAATGTTTTGCATGACTACATATGTACAACCTATATTGAATTGCTTGTCTTCTCAATGGGGGTGGGTGAGGAGGGAAGAAGGGAGAGAATCTGGAACTCAAAGTTTTAAAAACAAATGTTTAAAACAATCATTTTTACATGCAACTAGGAAATAAGAGATAGAGGCAATGGGGTACAGAAATCCATCTTGCCCTACATGAAAGTAAAGGGAAAAAGGGGTATAGAAGGGAACATAAGAGAGGGCAGACTGGGGGAAGGGGTAACCAGTTTGCTTGCCATGTTGGGGTGGAGGGTAGGAGAGAGATGGGGAGAAAATTTGGAACTCAAAATCTTGTAGAAACAAATATTGAAAACTAAAAATAAATAAATTCTGAAAAAAGGAAAAAGGATTAGTTTTAAGACCATTGCTAACTGTGACAACCAGGATGAGATCAGGGTCCAATTGTATGTAGAGCATCCTTAGAGGGCAGATCAAGTTGAGAACAGGATAGCAGTGGAGAAGGTCAGTAAGACAAGGAACCATTCGGTCATTGGCTGATTATAAACGTTTATGACTATATGTGAATGTCAGGTCCTTTGAGCAGCACCTGGCAAGCCCCACTGTCAATCTCTAGCCTAGTGGTTTGTGTGAGACCCCCAAAGCACAGCAAAAAGGCAATTGTTTCTACATTATGAATGATTCTAGATTTATCTAGCACCACTACCCTGTGGCTCAAATTCCCTCCCTCTTTTCCCCATATGGCATAGGAATCACTATTAGTGAGACCAAATCAGACAATTCCCTCTATAACAAGGAGCAAATGACTTCAAAGACAGCTTTTTTTTTCTGGAAGTCTAGTCAGCTTCAACCAGGACAGAGGTAACCCTGGACATCCAAAGAAGGGCAGCTTAAAGCTCCTGGGAGGGAGATACCAGAAAGAGAAAAAGGGATTGCTAAAGAAGGGCTGATTAAACCATGACCTACTTCCCAGTTTTGCCTAGTTAAATCTTCCCCATGAAGTGTCCTGGACTGTGTGTACCTTCTGTCACCATCTTGCTAACATTTAATTTCCCCATCTTCAGTTTCTGGGACTTCTCAGGACAGAAACATTTATGTTTTCAACTGAGCATCGGTATAAATCTGTGGATCTGTTTCAGAAGCCTCCAGCCTTCGGATTGGACCCTATCCTTCCATTCAGCAGGTTTCCTGGAAACCAGTCTGGGCTAAATAGAGATGTCTCTGCATCCTCCCCAACCTCCAAGACTGTGTGCCTGTCTCTCCTGATTGACCCTAGAACATGGCTGCCATCCCAGCTGCTTTTCAGTCCCCTTTCCCTGTGGGTTCCGATTTTGGGTGGGCCCCCAGGTGTTCCAGCTGTTCTCTATTAGTGTCTTGACAGAGAGGATGAATTAATCAGCTTGGTATTGATGTTGTCCCCCCTTCTCTAACTTTGGGCTAATTGTCAATTACCTCATTAAATTGTAACAGATGTGATGCCATAAATCACAGTTAGATTCACCTGAGATGATGTTAAATGAGGAAAATGTGTTTTTGTATTGTTTTGCTAAGCCTAGGTGGGTAGAGCCTCCCAAAGTCCTTCTCAGTGCATGAAATAGAGATGGCAGGGACTTCAGCTCCTTCATCTTACAAATGAAGAAACTGAGGCCAAGGGAGATGAATCTCGCTCAATATCACAGAGATAGATAGTGACAGAGGCAGGATTTGAACCCAGGTACTCAGGCTCCAAATCTGGAATGTTTTCCAAAGCACCATGCTTCTCTAGAATTAGATCTGACTCTGCATTAGGACCTGCACCTGGGACATTGCCTAGTAACCCTTCCCACCTGCCTCTTGTCATTCTTTTGGAGTTCTGACATCGATGGCATAAGTCCAGTCCAGTCCTCAAACATTCCAGTCCTTAGATTTCAGTAGAGCCATTTACCCCTCAGTGTGGAAGTTCCCTTTAATGGTGCAGACCGCCACACATCCAACCACTGCTTTTTCCTTCCTCCTGCTCCTTTTCCTGAGTCTACTGGATTGGAAGTAGGAAGTGGCAAGACAAAGACTGGAGCAGATTCCTCAACATACTTATGCAGATATAGTCAGAAGATAAGGAATAGCAAGGTCAGCCATGGAAAGAGTTGCCACAAAGGCAACAAGCAGACTGATGAGACTTTGCCTGGGTGAAACTGAGGGGCTGGACTCACTGAGTTCTTTTTTTTTTTTTTGTCTTTTTGGAGGGGTGATGGCAGGGCAGTTGGGGGTTAAGTGACTTGCCCAAGGTCACATAGCTAGTAAGTGTTAAGTGTCTGAGCCTGGATTTGAACTCAGGTCTTCCTGACTTTAGGACTGGTGCTCTATTCACTGTGCCACCTGACTAAGTTCTACAGAGGAACTTTCAGTATTTTGGGGTATGTGTGCATGTGTGCATGTGCATGTGTGTCAGTGTGCATATATGTGTGTGTTTTTAATTCAGTTGAGCCCAAATCAGCAATTCAATTCAATGATCTTTTATTTATTTTAATATCCTTTTAATAGCCTTATTTTATACAAACTCACATGCATATACACTATTCTCCCCCCCTCCCTTTTAGAGCATAAGTTCCTAGAGGGCAGGGACCATTTCATTTTTTGTGTTTGTATCTTTCCTGAACATTTAGCACAGTTCCTGGATCATAGTAGAAAAATAATAAATGCTTGTTGATTTCTTGAACAATCATTGTTTCTTACACATCTACTAAGTCCCAGGTACTGTTGAAAATAGCGTCTGCCCTTAAGGTCTGGGGGGCGGGGGAAGGGGAATGGACACTGATCAGCTGCTACCTCAAGGGCCAAACCTTGACCTTTTAAACCTTTGCTTCTAGCAGCTACTTTCAGTTTTGGGGCCATCCTACAGGATTTGGACTAGCCAGAATTGTATGAATCAGTGGGCTAAGGAAGGAGCTAGAAACCAGAAGGAGATAGAATTTGTAACTGTGAATCTTCCCCTGTTCAGTGGCCACTTTCTCTGAGTTTGTCACTCTCTAGCTTCACAGTGACCAACCATTCTTAGAAAAAAACAAGCATTTATTAAGCTAGTACTAAATTTAAGCTAATGTGCTAAGCATGAAAAGCCAAAAACTAAACAGTTTCTATCTTCAGGTAGCTTGCATTCTTCTTGGAGGATAAAACATGTGCACAGATAAGCAATGCAAAATAAATGAGGGGAGGAGTGGAGAACCCTAATGGCTGGGTCAGTAAAGGCTTTGTGTGGCATCTGAGCTGGGCCTGGTGGGTAACTAGGGCTTCTTTTTTTTAAAAAAAAATTTAAGTAACGTTTTATTTTTTCCCAATTACATGTAAAGACAATTTTACAATTCATTTTTCCAAAATTTTGAGGTCGAAATCTTTTCTTTCCCTCTCTAACAACTCCTACCCTGCGATAGTAAGCAAAATGATATAGGTTATACATGTGCAGTCATACAAAATAAACATATTTCCATATTAGTCGTGTTGTGAAAGAAGACACAAACCCAAAGGAAACATATATACTCAAATATAGAAAGTTAAAAAAAGTATGCTTCAATCTGTATTCTCTCCCACCATCAGTGCTTTGTGGAGGCTGATAGCATTTGCCATCTGAGTCTTTTGGAATTGTCTTGGATCATTGTACGGCTCAGAAGAGCTAAGTCATTCACAGTTGAACATTCTGCAATGTTGCTATTACTCTGTACAATGTTCTTCTAGTTCTACTCATTTCACTTTGCATCAGTTCAGGTAAGTCTTCCCAGGATTTTCTGAAACCCACCTGCTCATCATTTCTTATAGCACAATAGTATTCCATTACATTCATATAGCATAACTTGTTCAGCATCCTCTCAGTTTGTCAGATTCTTTGCCACAACAAAAAGAACTGCTATAATATTTTTGTAATATTTTCATAATATTTTTCTCTTTTAAAAATTTTCTTTGAGATACAAATCTAGCATTACTGGATCAAAGAGTTTTATACCTTTTATAGTTTTATAGCTCTTTGGGAACAACTTCAAATTGGAGCTGGGGCCTCCAAGAAGCAGAAGTAAGGAGGAAGAGCATTCTAAGCATCTGTATCATCTGTGCAAAGGTAAAGAGGAGAGTTAGAGAATGTAGTATGTGAGGAACAGTGGGGTGAATGGTGTGTCTGGAATATAGTATACATGAGGGAAAGAAACAGGAAAAAAGCCAAGAAAGATGGGCTGTAGTCTTACTGTGAAAGGCTTTAAAGGCCCAACAGAAAAAGGGAAGGGGAATAAACATTTATACATTACTTACTATATATCAGGAACTATGCTAAGTGTCTTATAAATATCCTCTCATTTGATCAGAATAATTTGCATTATTTCCTAGAGATGATAAGGAGCCAGTGAAGATTCTTGAGCAGGGGAATAATATGACTAAACCTGGGACTTAAAAGGACTGGAAAAGGAATAACTATTTATATATAGCACTTACCATGTACATGGCACTATTCTAAGTTTCTTATAAATATGATCTCATTTCGTCAGAATAGTTTTCATCATTTTCCTAGAGAGAATAGGGAACCTCTGAAGATTCCTGAGCATGGGTGCAATGTTACTAAACCTGTGACTTACAAATATTAATTTGTGTGATGAAGGATAGATTAGAGAGAGGTGAGATTGAAGACAAAAAGACCAATTAGGAAGTTATTGGATCAGGTGACAAGAGACAAGACTGCATCATATGGCAAAGTCACTTTTTTCTGTCTCACCTTGAATGACTTTGAATCGCCGTCCCACAATATGGCAGCCTGAGCTTTTGCCCTGATTCACTGAGCCCCATTAGGAATAACTCCGAGTCTCTAAAGTCAGAGAGTAGGAAAAAAGTAGATCCCTAGTTATGTATAAGGCATAACTCTTAGAGTGTCAGGCTCAGGAGCAGGAACCATGTCTCTTTTCTAAATAGTGACCTGTGCACTGTGAACACCAGGAAATTCATCATCTTTCTGATGCACAGGCACCAATGTCTGTATTCCCTGTGACTGCTCTCTTGACCCCTAGTGCTATGGAGTTGCTTATGGCCAATCTTCCCATGGATGGCAATGGAGTAAATTGGGGATAATACTAGCACCTACCTCCCAGAGTTCTTGGGTGGATCAAATGAGGTCATAGGTAAAGCATAGGTAATGTACAAACATTAAAGCCTTATATAAATGCTAGTTATTATTAATATTATTATTCATGCATATAAGGAAATAATGCTTGTGGTAATGAGAAAGCTAATTTAAAAAGCTTTCCATGCTATCTACATCCAGAGAAAGAACTGATGGAGTCTGAATGCAGATGGAAGCACACTATTTTTCACTTTGTTTTTGTTGTATTTTTTCTTTTGGTTTGAATTTTCTTTCACAACATGACTAATATGGAAATATGTTCTGCATGATTGCATATGTATAACCTATATCAAATTGCTTATCATCTCAGGGAAGAGAGAGGTGAGGGGGAGAGAAAATTTGGGGCTCAAATAAAGAAAAGAATATTAAAAAATATTTTTATATGTTGAGAAAAATATTATATAAAAATAAATTTAAAAAACCCTTTCCAATATCCAGGATTCACTGACGGAGCATTCTATAGAAAGTAGCAAGGAACAAACATCCAGTGGGAGCTGTTGACCTAGCACAGACCCAGACCAAATTCTTTCTCTTTGTGTAATAACAGACTTCCCCTTTGAGAGCTCACATTAATGTTCTTGCTATGATAGATAGAGGGGTACTGAGAGATGTGATTTCCACTGGGGATTTGGGCCAAGGGCATGCCATTTCCCCACCATTCAGAATGCTAGAGAAGCCATCCTGGAACAAGGGAGATGCTATTTAAATTCCGTACTTCTCTCCACCCTCTGCTATCAAATACTCTTTGAATCTGAGTAATGAAGCCTTTTCTAAGACCAATTACTGGTCTTTGGTGCAGTACATTAATAATAATAATACTTTACACTCCCGTACCATGCCCTCTCTCCTTCCAATGTTGCAGATAAATGCAAAAGAACTCAGCAACTCCTACATAATGGCAATTCCCTAGATATGCTAGTAGTGTGTCAAATACCTATGGGTATATCTTTTCTCTTTTCTCAGTTTACCAAAGCACGAAGTGTTTGCTATGGGAGTATGGGTACATGGGATTGAAGAAACAAGGGAACTTCCCCATTCTGATTATATCCCTTCTACACTACAAAAGCAAAATATCCTATATGGGATATAGATATGGTTGGTAAGTCTATGTCCACTACCCCAGTCCCCTTAGTTTTTACCCCCTCCCTCTTTTGGAGGAAGAACAGAACCCTGTCATTATCCATGTCTGGGATACTCTGCTGGGTTCTTAGCCATGCTATCTGTGACCACAGGAGCAGAAGGTAAGAGATCTAGAACTGAAAGGAACATCAAGGGGCCTCCTAATCCGATCCCTACATTTGACAGGTGGGGAAACTGAGGCACAGATAATAAGTATGTAGAGCCAGGGTTCTTTCCATTATACCATCCTGGGTCTTTTCTGCTATTTTCCAGGTAATGATGATGACTCACATTTCAATAGCTCTTTTGTTTAAGGAAAGAGAAAGGAAGAAGATGCCCTTTCCTTATAACAGTAATATGAAGGAGGTAACACAAGTATTATTAACTCTATTTTAAAGATGTAGAAGCAGAGGTTCTGAGAGGTTAATTGAATACCCATGACCACAGAGGGGAGACTGGAACCCAGGCTTTCTGCCTGAAATTCAGCACTTTCCATTTCCCCATGATGCTTCCTTGGCTATCTTGCTCCATTACCCCAACAGTTCAACTCTAGGGAATGCTTTCTTCAAACTGATTGGTAACCAGGGTTCAATTTTTCCCCCAGTTTGACCACTTTTGTTGCTTCCTGGTGAGCCTAACCCTTCACGCATTACTTTCAGATACAGTGTGTCCTCTTTGGTAATTTGAGCTCCAATGGCTGAAACTGAGAGAGGAAGTTGGGGCTTCCCATGT
>JAQQSW010000998.1:0-24014 GCA_028646575.1 Pseudocheirus occidentalis
AAGAAAGAAAGAAAGAAAGAAAGAAAGGAAGAAATAAAGAAACTCTTGTCCTGAAGGAAATCACAATCTAGGAAGACAAAATGCAAAAGTAAGCTGAAAAATAAGAGGGAAGAATGAGAAATAAAAGGTAACTGAGTAAGAGAGAGGGAGAAATCAGTCAGAGAAGATCAAAAGTAATACAACCTAGTGATAAATGAGATGTCTGAGCTGAGCTTTCTCCTTGAATGGTAATTTGGAGTTTAGAGCCCTATCTCCAGTCAGAAAGTCAGAAAGGGTTAGTGATGAAGTGGAGTACTAAAGTTGATAAAATCTTACAAGATGATGAAATTATCCCAATAACGATAGTCCTGGGGCATTGTTGAGAAGTCAGTCAGAGAGATCCACAAGTAGTGAGCAGCCTTTTGGGAAATGAGAAGATCTTTGAGCTGAATTCTCTACTCTAAATAGAGGTTTGAAGTTCAGGGCACTACTCTCACCTAGATCTTGTTTTCTTCCAGAAACCATTCTCAATCTTTTCTACCTCCCTAATCTTAATTCCTTTCCTCAGAAAGGACACCCAATTTTACATATATCTATCCATGTTTATGTGTAGTTGTTTTTATATTTTCTGCCCTTCTCCCACTCCCATATTCCCCCTCTATTGATATACATGGTCGAAAATTATGAATTCCTTGAGAGCAGGAACTTTATTAAAATCCTTGTTGTTGTTTGCCTTTCCTTGTTTCCCCATTACATAACATGGTTCCTGGCACAAAGAAAGAGCTTGATAAATGGTAGCTGACTGAGAGACTGAGGTGATGTGCCCACGATTATGTAGATTTTAAATGGCAAAAATTGAATTTGAGCCTGTATCAACAAGTGAAATAGTACTGAAACTGAGCTCTCACAGGACACATGGGTTCCATTCATAGCTCTGCCACTGTACAGTCACATGACAAATCTCTTGTCCTCCCTAAACCTCAAAGTCCACACCTGTGAAATGGGGAAATTATAATAGGTGATCTCTAATGTTACCTGCATCTCTAATTTGTATAATCATGTCTCTCTTTAGGGTCCAATACTCTAATTTAAGGCATGCTTAGCCAAGATCCAGCCTGTTACAGTGCAAAGAACTGAATTTAGAGTCAGACCATAGGGTTCAAGTTTAACCTCTGCCAGTTACAATAGATGTACTTTGCACATCATTTTAGTCACTCAAGGCCCACTTTTGTTATTTCTAAAATGAGGTAATTAGTCTAGATGATTTATAAGATCTCTTCTTGTTCCAAGCTTATTATTCCATAATGATCTTTCATTTTCCTAGTCAAAAGTCATAAAATATTTTCCCACAGAATTACTATAGAAACAGACCCAGTAAGAAGTTCTTCCATACTTGAATTTATTTATACTTTTTGGTATACACGTTACTGGGTTTAGATATCTAAGGACTTGGGTTGGCTAAAGTTGAACGGGTTTGCCATTCTCATTTGTCTCCAAACCTATTCACCCCATTGAAAGGAGGGAGAAAAGGGAAGGGAAAGGAAAACCAGTCACAACATATTTTAAAAACTGAATCATACTTAAAGATTATGGATATTTAAATAGATCACAAAATGAACTTTTTATCTCTGATCAAAATGTAATGGAAAAGCCTTTAATTTAACTAATCCAGAATCACCTTACACACACATTATATTAGAGTTCTTTCAATTTCCCTAAATGTCAGTATCTGAAAAGTAATTTTGCTACAAAGACTTTACCTGATGTCAAGCACTTAAAGATCCTTCTAAGTGATTCACAAATTGATCATCTAATGTTATAGCATAGGCCATTATTGATTCAATATTTTGCTTTACTAATACTTCAACAATCCCTGAGAATTGAGAGAAATGTCAGCTTCTTTAGAATTCAACATTTACAAGATCCCACCATTTACCTTGACTGAAAATAAATGACAGAATATCAAGTGAATGCATCTGATAATGTAATGGGCCTGATGAATTAAAATGAAGTTTTAAAGTATGGTTAGGAAATTATTATTGTTATTATTATTACTTTACATTGGAATCAATAATGAGAAAAGCAGTTGGGAGGGAGGGAAAGGAAATAGATTATGCATTTTCTTTCATTCTACCTGCCACTTTGGTAACCAACCTCTTCTCTTTAAATGTCAATTTCCTCCAGGAAGGTTTGCAAGATCAATAGCAACCATTCCAAAACCCACTAGCAGTATTGTTGAACTATTATTCCCATAAAAAAATCCTCACCAGCAGTATATTTGTGTGTTTTTGGCTATATGTATCTCTGCTTTGATCAATTTTATTATCAAGATAGTAGATGCATTGCAGACAGGTGCTGTGTAGTAGAGAGTTATGGAAGGCTAAGATTTAGAGCTAATGAATTGTAGAGATTATTTTGTCCACAGTCTTCATTGTATAGATGAAGATGCTAAGACCAGCCAGAATATTAAAGGGACTTTTGCAATGGCACACAGTCAGGAACTTGTAGAAATTGCTCACAAGTTTTCTATCTTCTAATTCCAATTTCAATGTTCTTTTAGATCCCATTACTTATTTTGTTACTTAATAACACCTGATACAGTGATAAGCATAGAAGTGATCCTCAATTATTCTTGATTTAATAATGAAACTTTCAGCTTTAAGAAAAAAAATTAGACTCAAATACCAGAACACAACTACAGGATAGATTAAAAGAAAAACAAACACATCATATACTTCAGTATTGGAACTTGAATACAAAGTAATAAAAGGAAAAATAAGCATGTCACATGCATAGCAGAAACTGAGAGGATTCAAAATATGTAACAATATACATTTTCATTTCAAGAAAGATTGTATGATAAGTACTATATGTGTTGATATTTGTCCTCCTGTCCTTTGCTTCGTTGTTAAGTTTTCTTTTGTTCTCTGTTGTGAACTTTTTACTTTGTTCTTTTTTATCCTTCTTCCCCCACCCAGAAGGTTACAAAGTGTGGATATATTACTATATAAATGTAGATACATACATATACATATGCAGATACCTACATACATACATATAGACATATACTTTCCCTAACAAATTGATGTTTGTTTTTATGTTGGTACATAACTTCTTTTTTCCTATGCCTCTTGACTCCAGTGCTTTACTTCTAACAATTACCATGCCCTTTTATTACTTAGCTTCCCCCTCTCTAAGGATGTCTACCCTATCCTCCTGTTTCATAAATCTAAATATCCTTCTGTAGCCTCCTACAACCAAATCCCTCCCCTTCACCTCTAGATATCCCTCCCTTGTCCTCTCCCCCTTTTGTATCCCCTTGCTACTTCTGAATTTAGAAGACTTTTATACATACATAGATGTATATGTGTATGTCTGTGTCTATGTATGTATGTATGTATGTATGTATTGTTCCCTCTTAAACCCAGTCCTGATGAATGCAGAACTGCAGCCCTCCTCTCCTGTCAAATTCCTCAGTATTTATTCCCCTTCTTTTGCCTCATTTGCATAAAATAATTATTCTTTTTAGCTGTTACCAAACGGTTTTAGGTTTTAAAGTCATATCACACTGAGGTCTATTTCAATATTTCTTATAAACTATGCCAACTACTAATGTCACTTTCAAATATATATACTTTTTACAAGTGGTCTTCAATGGATTTTTTTACTATAAGACCATTTTCTTTAAATATTTCTGACATTATTGCATTAAGATTCTTTTTTATTGTAGCTTTCAGGTAGTCAAATTATTCTTACATTCTCCCTTCTTGATGTGTTTTCTAAGTCAATTGTTTTCCTTATAAGATGTTACACTTTCTCTTCCATTTTTTTCATTCTTCATATTTTGCTTAATTATTTCTTGCTTTTTTACAACTTTAAAGGCTTCACTGCCCAATTCTAGTTTTCAAGGTGTCATTTTCTTTCTTAAAATTCTGTATCTCCTTTTCTAATTTGTTGACTTTCTTTTCATAAACTGTTGTTTTTTTCTTGGATTGTTCTTTTGTGGTTTTGTTTTTCTTCCATCTCTCATTTGATTTTCAAAGTCTTTTTAAAGTACTTCTATGAATTCTTCTTGGGCAGGTGACAATTTGATGTAACTCTTTGGGGTAGAAGAAGGTTTCTTTTCTTCAGTATCCTCCTCTGAAGATGAACACTGGTCTTCTTTATTCCCATAATAACTTTCTACAGTTGGATTCTTTCTCCATTGCCTTTGTATTTTTTGTAGTAATAACTTGATTTGTGTAATCACCTCTAGCCCTGGGATATGGGAGATGGTGCCTCTTGACCCAGATCTCAGTTCTTCCCTTTAGCCTGGAACAAAAGCCAAACCTCCAGTCTCCTATAAGTGCCCACAGCCAGGGGCATTCTGCCTCACTACTTCTGCACTCACTGGGCATGTGCTGGTTCCTTCTCATCTCCTCTGCTCTCCACAGCACAGCTGGGCCTTGTGTTCCTTGTCAGCAGCAGTTCTCTCTCAATCTTCCCTGTCTCAAATACCCAAGTCCCCTCACTATCCCAGGGGTATAAATTCTGGTGGCTGGGGCCAAGATGGCCTCCCAAGCCAGCTATCCCAGGGCTTGCTACTTCGTGTTATTGGACCCTAGCCTGGAGGTGTTTACTCTTCACTGGGACCAAACCTCATCCTGGGATTTTTCTACTTATTTTCCCCTGCACTTTGTTTTCCCAAAGGTATTATTTTACCTCTCTTGTGGGGAGAAAGCTTGAGAGCTTGGAAATTTCTGACCTATTCTGCCTTCTTCCCCAAATCCTCTCTCCTTTCAGCTTTTTTAGGACAAAGATTTACTTCGTTGTTATGCAGTCATTCATTCATATCTGACTCGTCATAATTCCTTGGACCATAGCACACTAATGCTGTCCATGGGGATTTCTTGGATACTATGGTGGCTTGCAATTTCCTTCTCCAGAAGATTAAGGCAAATGGAGGTTAAGTGACTTACTTAGAGTCATATAGGTAGTAAGTGTCTGAGGCCTGATTTGAACTCAAGTTTTTCCTCACATTAAATCCAGAACTCTATCTACTGAGCTACAAACCTGCTTCAGTATAAGTTTATCTATATCTAAAATTCTGATTTTTTGTGGCTATACTAAATTTGATACTTGTTCTATGATATTAACAATAACAATATTACCAAATTGGTTCACATTTAATTGCTTAATTAAAAGTGACTCTCTATTCATAACTGTAAATATGCAAGAAAATAAAAAGTAAGGTAGTGAAGGGTTGTAATGACCCTATTCAAAATTAGTCTGCCAACCTTCTGTTCCTTTCAAAATAGCTTAAGTCTAACCAATTCAGTACATCCTTGAACATGTTCTCATGTTTTCTGTGCTATGATCATTATGCATTTAACTAGAGCTAAATTTCACCCATATCTGTCTGGCCTGAAGTTCCACATAGTTGGCAGTCTACTAGAAGTGTTCTCTTTCTTGTATCTGCTTTTTCACCCCATTTTCCTGCTTTTATTTATATTGGTATTTTTTTTTACCGTAAGGTCTTTTTCTCTAATGACACCAGACTTAGATCTCTGATGCCCATACTGATTCCCTCTGTGATCTTATTATACTTGAGGTACTCTGTAATTTTTATAGAAGTCAAAGAGAGTGGTGGCATGGTATATCAGAACCTTTTTTGCCATTATGATTTATACCATAAAATTCCTGATTCCCTGTCTATGTGAGTAAAACATAGGCAAAACACTTAACTCCTCTGTGCGTGACAATACCATTCATTCATTTATTCAATTGCTCATTCGTCCAATACAATTCATTAAACACCTTCTATGGATGAAGGTGTTACTAATGAAGGATACTCAATCATTTATAAAACAGTCCTTGTTATCCAGGAATTTGTAACAGACTGGTGACTGGTCAGTTCCTTCACCAGTCCAAAGGACTTTTCAGTGCAGTAATAAGAATATAAGAACCATCTGATGACTAGAAGTAGAATATACTTCAGCAATAGTAACCAGTTCTATATCAGTTCCAAAACTACTTCCTTTTTTTCAACTCAATGGTTTTTTTGGGGGTAAAAGCATTTATGAAGTCATAGTATCCAGAGTAAAAAAAAAAAAAAACAAAAAAAAATTTAAAAAAACTTAGAGATCATTTAGGCACATTTCCTGATTTTACAGTTGAGGGAACCAGAAAACAGTTTCAGAGGGCTGAAGTAATTTGACAAAGGTTCACATAGCTAATAAATAGCAAAGCTGGAATTTTAAGCTAGGACTCATTCCAATTTATGATTTTTTCCTAGTCAAACTTGAGGGCCCTAATGTGTCAGAGTCCCTTTAAAAGCCTCTTAGATCAGGGTGAGGTTGACCAGCCACAGATATTTCATTAAATCCTGAAAAGATACTGTGAGAGCAGTGCAGTAACATTATAAAATTTGGTTCCTATACCTGGCATATTACTATTTTGTTATTTCAGGTTCTCTGGTCTGTTTGACACAAGTCTAACTTATCTGTTGACTTTGATTCAGATGAGTTCACACCATACGCAAATATAGGCTCTGCCTATATTCTTACTCTAGTGATTCTTGGATAACATTTCTTTTTAAGAAAAATAACTTTTTTGTTTATTTTAAGTTTGCATCATTCATTTCCACAAGATTTTGAGTTACAAATTTTCTTCCCAACTTTACCCTACCCACCACCCCCAAACAGCGATCCCACTGAATACACCCTTCCCCAATCTTCTCTCTCCTATATCCTCCCCCCATACCACCTCTGACTTTCTGGTAGGGCAAGATGGATCTCCATACACCAGTGCCTGTATATCTTATTTCCCAGTTGCATCTAAATAATAATATTGTTTTAAAAAAAACTTTTGATTTTTAAAACTTTTAAATTCAGACCCTTTCCCTTCCTCCCTTGTCTCCCACCCTTACTGGGAAAATAAGCAATTCAATATAGGTTGTCCATGTGTAGTTATGCAAAATATTTCCATAGTGGTTATTTTGTGAAAGACTAATTATATTTCCCTCCTTCCTATCTCCCACCCCGACTTGTTCTATTCTCTACTTTGTCCCTGTCACTTTACAAAAGTGTATGCTTTTAATTACCCTCCCTCCTCAACCTGCCCTCCCCTCCATCCTTCCCCCTCTCATCACCTTCCCCCCTACTCTACTGTAGGGCAACATTTAGAGTGTATGTCATTCCCTCCCTAAGCCAAATTCAAAGAGAGTAAGGTTGAGCCTTTTCCTTATGCTTCCTGTTCTTCCCCTCCATTATAAGTTATCCCTTGCCTCTTCTATAAGAGATAATTTATCCCATTCTGTCTCTCCCCATCTCCTCTCATTATATTCCTCTCACTTCTCAATTTCATCGTTTAAATATCATCCCTTACTATTCAATTGATCCTGTGCCTTCTTTCTATATATACCTGTACACATATATACACATACTCATATATGTAGTCATCTGCATATATATATATGTGTATATGTGTGTATATATCTATATATCTATACACACTATATATGTATATATGTGTATATACATATACATATACATATATATCATATATTATATACACATATGTATACATACATACATATATATACACACACACATACCTTTATATTCACTTTATCTATCCTCATACTGAGAAAAGTTACATAAGTCACAATTATTGTTTTTCCATGTAGGCATGTAAATAATACAACTTTGATAAGTTCCTTATGATTTATTTCCCCTGTTTACCTTTTCATGCTTCTCTTGCTTCTTGTATTTGAATATAAATTTTCTATTGAACTACTTTTTTTTCATCAAGACTTCTTGAAATTCCTCTATTTCATTTAATGATCATATTTTCCCCTGGAAAATTGTACTCAGTTTTTCTGGGTAGGTGATTCTTGGTTTTAATCCTAGCTCCTTTGATCTGCAGATTATCAAATTCTAAGCCCTTTTATCCCTTAATGTAGAAGCTGCTAGATCCTGTGGTATCCTGATTGTGTTTCCACAATATTCATATTGTTTCTTCTTGGCTGCTTGTAATTTTTTCTCCTTGACCTGGGAACTCCAGAACCTGGCAATAATATACCTAGGCGTTCTCTTTTGGGGATCATTTTCCAGAGCTGATCAGTGAATTCTTTCAATTTCTCTTTTGCCCTCTGGTTCTAAAACATCAGGACAATTTTTCTTGAGAATTTCTTGTTGGATGATTTCTAGGTTCTTTTTTTATCAAGGCTTTTAGATAGTCCAATAATTTTTAAATTGTCTCTCCTGGATCTATTTTTCACGTCATTGGTTTTTTTCCAACGACATATTTCACATTGCCTTCTATTTTTCATATGTTTGGATCTGCTTAATAGTATCTTGATTTTTCATAAAGTCATTCACTTCCATTTGCTCCAATCTAATTCTGAAGGAATTATTCTCTTCTGTGAGTTCTTCTACTCATTGGCTTTTTGGGCCTTTTTGCCATTTGAATTAGTTTATTTTTTTAAGGTGTTATTTTCTTCCATCAGGTTGTTGATGCTCTTTACATGATTTTCTTTCTTCATTCTCATTTCTCTTCCTAATTTTTCTTCCACTTCTCTTACTTGATTTTCAAAATCCTTCTTGAACTCTTCCATTGCCTATAACCAGTTTATATTTTTCTTGGAAGCTTTTGGTATAGGAGTTCTTCCTGTGTTGTCTTCCTGTCAGTTCATGCTTTGATCCTTTTTGCCCCCAAAAAAGGAATCTAAAGTTGGATGGTTGTGCTTGCCTTGCTTCCTTAGCTTGCTCATTTTGCTAGTCAATTACTTGACTCTTGAACTCTTTGCTACAGTAGAACTTAGCTTCTAGAGGGGAGAGCTTTGTTCCAAATTGCTGGGGTTTTTCACAGCTGCCAGAGCTATTAGGAGGGCGCCATCTCTACAGCCCTGACTATCTTGGCTCACTGGTCACACACCTTAGAACCACCACCGAAGACCACCATGTTCCAGATCCAGGCAGGTTAAGACTGGAGCACTTCCTTTCTGAATGGTTGCTTGCCCTTCCCCCCCCCCCCCCGCTATAATTTGCATTCTTGGAGCTCTGAAGCAGTCATGTGGAGGCAGCCACAGGGTTGCTGCACCTCTGCCACTTCTATCTCTGGGGGCAGAGGCCAGACTGCACTCCTATCCTTCCCCCCTTGCCCCCCGATTTAGCAGAGTTCCCCTGTTCTTTTTCTTTGGCATTTATGGTTTGATAATTCTGGAAACCACCATAGCTGCTGGTGATCCACTCTCCCAAATGCTCCAGTCACAGCTAGTCTGGGCCACCATGGGGCTAAAATCATGGACTCACCATGGGTGGGCATGGCTCTCAGCATGCTGCAATGCACCCTTCCTGTCTGCCTGCCAGGCTACCTTCAGTGGAAGATTTGTTTCTTTGCCACTTTTTAGGTTCTATAGCTCTAAAATTTGTTTAGAGCAGTGATTTTTAACCTGTGGGTCACAACCCCTTTGGGGGTTGGATGACTCTTTCACAGGAGTCACAGGGGTCACCTAAGAAAATAGGAAAACCCATATTTCCAGTGGTCTTAGGAACTGAGACACTGCTCCTCTATTTATCTCCAGGTGAGTCAACCCACATGTAGATATGCCCAGATACCAGTATTAAAGTGTCGCAGCATTAGGAAGGTTGAGAAGCACTGTTTTAGAGTCATGTTTTGTATGTATTTAAGGTGGTTATGGGGGGAGCCACAGAGTTTTACTGCTTCTATTATGCCATCTTGACTCCATCCTTTGGATAACACTTCTGAGTGTCTTAGGATACTTAGACTCTCTACAGTAGTTTTGACCCTTAACTCTTTTGCCATTTGAGTTAGTCTATTTTTAAGGTGTTATTTCTTCAATCATGTTGTTGACTCTCTTTCCATGATCTTTCAGCTGTCTAGTCATTCAATCATCAATTAAGTGTTTACTATATGGCAAGTGCTATGCTAAGTGTTTGGAATACAAACACAAGTAGAAATATAGTCCCTACCTTCAAATAGTTTGCTTTCAAACTGGAGAAGAAAATTTAGAAAAAAGAACCCTAAAAGGGGGAAGGGAGAGAAAAGGTAGAGCAAGGGGGCATGACAGAAGAAATCTGGCGTACATTCTGGAGAGGATTAGGCTCCCCAAAATGTTGTTCCTTGTCTCTATGGACCTAGAGACAAACTTCAATCATCAGCTCTGATAAAATTAAGTTAGTTACATGGGATTCATATTTTTCTCAGGCCATAGCTCAAAAATAACTGATTGAAATATTCAATTATCATATCCTATTCCACAAATGTAATTTTATCATGAGTCCTCAACACTGAAATAAAGATAATATCTAGGATTTATGTGAATGAGAAATAAGACTACAATGAGTGACCAGTGGGTGATAAACTTGACTCTTGTAGGATAATTTGTATATTACTTAATATACATATAGCCAATTGTTTTTGTTATATATGCTTATTCTTAAAGCAAAAAAGTTGTTTAAAAAGCTAATATCCAAGATTTGTATTTAATAACTCAATGTATTCATCTTATTAAAAATCCATCTTTGACCCTTGTAGAGTTTTCCTTATAATCTCCTACTACTTAATGCTTGTCTCTTACTTCTTATCAAAACAGAAACAATGAGATCAGTTCCAAGGTGAGTTCCAACTTCTTATTGCAATAATCTCATTAAATGGTTATGTACAATGCAATGTAACTTTCGTCTGTAACCAATGTCCTTTACTCTAACTCAGTTTTGCCTTTTATTTTGCCTTCTTTTGATCTTTTAAATACATTATTCACATAGAGAGGATACTTCCCTTGTTACATAATTAGTCAAATCTGAATTTCTTGTTTCAGTATCAATATGATACAGACAGACATATGGGAAAGGAGTAAACAGATGTGGGTGTTAATTACTAAATGTGGGAAATGTACTCATTTGATATATGTTTTTTGACAATACTGGTTTAACAACTATGTGTTTAGATTTGTGATTTCTAAAGCAAGTGTAAAGCAATTGACAGTCAAATAGTCAAAGATTAAACAAGAAGGCAACTTGAAGTAGTGGACAGAAGGCTGGATTCAGAACCAGGAAGGCAAGGATTAAAATCTTGCTTCAGTCACTCTCTAGTTGTATGCCTTTAGGAATACCATTTAAGCTATCAACTATCTGGGCCTCAGTTTTCTCATCTGTAATAGGAAATTAGACTTGATGGTCTCTAAGTTACTTGCTAGCATTTGTTTCATGTAGATATTTTTCAAAATAATATTAAGGTAATAATAAAAGTTGGGGTTTTTTTACTGCTTTCAATCTAGGCACTTAAATAGAGTTCTGCTACTAAATGTGTTACCAAAAACAGAAATCATCTGGAAACATCACAATTTGGGTACACTATGCACCTTGGGTTCTTTTTTGTGTTTTTTGTTTGTTTGTTTGTTTGTTTTTTGGTAATCTGTCAGAGAGAGACAGACAGACAGACACAGACAGACAGAGAGACAGAGACAGCAGAGACAGAGACAGAGACAGATGGAGAGACAGAGATACAGAGACCGAGAGACAGACAGAGAGACAGACTGAGACAGAGGCAGAGAGAGATACAGAGAGACAGAAACAGAAATAATGACAGACAGAGATAAAGAGAGACAAATAAAGACAGGGAAACAGAAAAATAGAGAACAGAGACAAACAGAGAAGGAGGAGGAAGAGGGGGAGGAAGAAAGGAATGAAAGAAGGAAGGAAGGAAGGAAGGAAAGAAGGAAGGAAGGAAGGAAAGAAGGAAGGAAGGAAGGAAGGAAGGAAACATGAAACCTTTTTTTTTTATCTTATACACATTGACAATCAAAACAAATACCCATAGTGGACATGTCAAGAAATGAATTTCTTAGTCATACTTCTCTATCGTGTCTCTCCTTTCTACTCTCATCTCTATTCCTCCCTCCCCCACTCTCACCCTCCTCTGTCTCTCCTCTGTAAGCAGTGTTCTTTGTTATTTCTGTGGAATCACTGGTTGACCATTTAGTTAGTCTTAATTATTTTAGAATACCTTGTTGTTGTTTTTATTAACTTGATGTCATAGTAGAAATTGTTCTGCTTCTGCTCAGTTCAATCTAAATCACTTCATACAATCTATTCAAATATTATGAGGTCTTTTTGAACCGTTTTAAAAATCAATTTAACATATATTTAACATATAACATGAAATATATTAAGTGATACGTCATAAATTATACAGTATCTAATAGGTGATTTCAAAAACTTCTGGAAGCTCTAATAGTCTATGAATTCCTAGAGCAGAAGACAATTGGATCACATTTGACTGACACTGAATCCAGAAATAAAATATTGGTCAATCAAGTGATGTTGATTGAAACCTACTATAGGTCATATGGACTATGTGAGTTGCTGAAGAGAGAATACAGAGAAGATGTGAGCTCAGTATTGTGGGCATTTGAAACAGAGGTCAGCAGACAAGATATTCTCACATTAAAAACTAACATCTGAAGGCTGCATACAGTACCTAAGTCAAGTTTCAACTAAGCACTGTGAACAGAAATTGACATAAGAATTCACAGAAGGCATGCAGACAATCAGATAATCTGCCCCCATCTTTGTCAGAAATGCAGAAAACAGGGAGGAACATATCTGTGAAGTACAGAGACTCTTTCTTGAGAAGTAAAAAAATCCTACTGGGGTGACCTGTTTCACAAACCACTTACAAGTTTCTGGCCCTGGTCAGGTTATATGGGGTTTTGGCTATGGACTAGTACAGCTGGTCATTTGGTACCCATTTGCTGTTCACAAAGATTATACTAATTCATGCCTTCTCTTCTATATGGCTGGCCCATTCCTATACCTGTATTTTGTTACCCATTATATGTCCTTCCTTCCCTCTCCAAATTGGCAGTCAAATCTTCCTACGAAATGTGCTCAGAAACAGAAATGTGTGTGAGAATAAACACACACACACAAACACACACACACACATACATACATACATCCTCTTGAGAATCAAAATAATTCCCCAAGTATCTTGTGTCAAGTGAAATTGTAACTCTTCTTGCGATTCCTTTAATCAAATGCTCCAAATGGAGTTTCCCTTGTATGTCTCTGAGTTACCGATAGGAAAAAAAAGGGGGTAAAAAATATCTGTGCTGAGATATAAGCGTCTGGCAAAAGACCCAAGACTCTGGATATCAGATAGGTATAGGTGTGTGGGTTATTAGTGGAAATAAAGATTAGCCATCTAAACTGCATTTTATTTGCTAGCAATTGGGTGAAACACATTTAAGGTAGGATCCAGTGATTTGTCACATCTTAAAAAATTACCAGCCCTCATCAAGTCAGTATGTTTTGGAAAGTACATTAGAAATTCATTGCTGACTTAAGGAGAAACAGAGATTCCTAATAGGGTTTTTTCTGGGCAAATTACCCTATGGTAAGTCCAAAAACTCCTCTAACTCATCACTTTTGCCCTTGGTTGTCATAAAAACTGAAACCAGGTATCACTTTTTGATATAATGAAAGCTTTCAAAACCTGGTATGCTTTCTTTCTGCCTGGACTTAGCATCAGATAACTGATTTAGTATAGTTTGGTTCAAATTACTTATGATCCATTTTCCTTTAAAAGAGGGGAACAGAGGGAGGAAGAAAGGAAGGAAGGAAGGAAGGAAGGAAGGAAGGAAGGAAGGAAGGAAGGAAGGAAGGACAACCACCCCCCAAAAGAAAGTTATTCAAAAGCAAATGCAGAGACATAAGGCACATTCTATAAGGAGCCAAATCATCTTCTGCCAGCACAGCTGAGATGATTAATTGCCAGCTCAAAAGAAGGTGGAAAGTTTAAAAAAAAAGGTTGGGGGGTTGGGTGGGAAGAGAAATCAGCCTGGGAAAATTTAGAAGGGTCAAACTAACTGGCTTCCAAATTATTTAATAATCAATTAAAGTGGAAGAGAACATTATAAAGGTGAATCAAATAGTATCATCATATGATGAAAACAGTTAATGAATATACAGCCAATTTCCATATAGCCCTGAATTAGATGAAAATGTAGAAATCAGACTAAGTGAAATTAAGTTAATCATCAAATTACAAGAGCATAGTGGTGATAGCTAATGTGGTTGCTTATGAAAATAAATGTGGTTAATACTAATTTTTGCTGCTGTTGTTCAAACTTGTGATTTCATCAGTTTAGGAAACTTCTAATTAATAAACTCCTTTTATTCTTCTAAGTCTACAACTGTTCTGAAACCTATATGTTACAGATATGTCAGGCTGCCATTTCCTGTAAGGTTTTTTTGTTCAGTTGTTTTTTTCAGTCATATCTGTTTCATTTTTATTCCATTTGATGTTTTCTGGGCAAACATAGAGTGATTTGCCATTTCCTTCTCCATCTCATTTTACAGATGAGGAAACTGAGGCAAACAGGGTTAAGTGATTCCCCAAGCATCACAGTGTGTGAGACTGGATTCAAACTCAGGAAGATAAGTCTTGATTCCAGGCCCAGCACTCTACCTGCTGCTTAATCTAGCGGCCCTAAGGCTGTCTTTCCTTTCCTCTCTATTTCCCTTACATGTTCTAATTTGTATATATTTTCTTTCTCATTAATACATAAGTTTCTGGAGGGCAAAGACAGTTTGGTTTGGTTTGTCTGTAGTCCCAAATTTAATACCATATCTTCTTAACCAATATTTTTGATAAATTGATTGAAGGGTTAAATACTTAGCTGAGAATCTGAGAGAGAATTTCTGTCATTTATCGAAAGTGATCCCAGGATTTGCTGACTGTGAAGCCAGATCCTCTCTATACTGGGTCATGCAGGAACACTGAGTGCTTCATACCTGGGGTAATAGTTTGGTATTACAGTGTTTTGCTGGGTCAAGAATCTTAGGAAGCACACATGCTTGACTTTGTTTAGGTTAGTTTTCTGAGTTATTAATAAAATAACTTTAGCTCAATCCATAGTTCAGTAAATACATAGGCAAACCACATATTCGTACATATGCACACTCATGCACAATGGGGTTCAGATCAGGGACCATTCAGCAAATTAATATTGTTCCTTCCAATTTTGATTCATGGTTCAGTTCAAGTCCTTGATTAGAGACTTGACTTTGGGGAAGAAAAATCAATTTAAAATGGAAATGTAATAGCATATCTATGAACTCAGTCATGGAAAGGGGAAAAAAAGTTCACTCCTCTGTCTAAGTCAAATATGAATAAGAAAAATAATCTGTCTCTTTTCCCTTCTGAATGTTGTATTGTCCATCTTCAGTGAATTCTGAAATCTGAGGTAGAATATTTGGCATGCTAAACCAAAATTTGCTATAGAGATTAACATGCAATAATTTTGTAATTTTGTGGACAATGTTGATTTGGGAAGTCTATATAGAATTGGGAGCCTAGAAGGTGACAGAATATCTGTAGTGTCAAGCTGAAATGACCAAATACATTTGAAATTTGTGCCATAACAAAAGCAAATGTGATATGGCTTTTAAAAAGATGGTTGGAGAATAGAAAAGTGGCCTGAGAGGACTGAGAGAGTGAGAGGATAGAGAGAATCATAGGAACATGATATTTTGGATACTTGAAAGTGAGAAATAACAAATAGAGACTCTCAAAGAACTTTTAACTATGTCTAAGGATACAATTGGAATGCATCTGCATCCATGAGTTCAAAAGGAATCCTTACCAACTGAAATACTGAAAATTTCATTCAAATTATTACACATTTAATTTAGAGATAGGGTTCATAGGCTTTATTTGTATCATAAGCCCAGTTTGGCAACTTAGTGAAGCCTATGGACTTTTTTTCAGAATGTTTTTAAATAAATAAAATTAAGTAAAAAAATGATAAATTAAGCCAATTATAATGAAATTACATTTTATAGATGTATATATTATATACATCTATATATCATATATACATACTTATGTGTATGTGTGTGTGTGTGAGTATATTTCACAGAACCCAGGTTAAGACTTCTGATTTAGAATCTACTTCTTGCCCCTCATTGTGCAAGGTGATAAGAGAATTGCATAGATAAATGAACTTCAGTAAAGTCACACTGTAGTAGAGAGATAAGATGTCAAAGAAGAACAATAATATTGAGATAAAGTATGATAAGTGAAAAATATAGACTCCTATAATAACTCAGAAAAGAGAGAGATTGCTGCACCACAGAGATTAGGTAAGATTTTCTCAACAGGTATAGAGGTGAGGCTGGGTGGAAGATATCTTAAGCAAAAGGATTATTTTTTACACCTAAAGAAGCATTTAGCAAAGTCCTGGACTTGTTGGAAATAGTGAATAGTTTAGTTTAGCTGGAATTCAAGGAGTTGGAAGGAGAGTGATATAAGCCTGGAAAGGAAACTTGTGGCCACATAACAGAGAGCTTTGAATGTCAGGCTAAGGATTTTAGATCTTATTTAGCAGGCAATGGGGGAAGAAAGGAAGAGGAAAAGAGGAATAAGTAATTATAAGTCACCTACTATGTGTAAGACCCTGTGCAAAGTTCCTTTTACAAATGTTTTCTCATTTGATCCACACAACAACCCTAAGGGAAGGTACTCTTACTAACCCCATTTTACAATTGAGGGAACAGAGGGAGATGTTAAATGAGTTGTTCAAAGTCACATAGCTAATAGTATATGAGAAGCTGGATTTGAACTCAGGTTTTCCTGACTACTGACCCAAAGTTGCCTCTAATGGGGAGCCAATGAAGGATTTTGAACAGAAATTAATGTGGCCAGGCTTCAACATTAGGAAGATAAATAGTTTATATCCTCCCCCTCCCCTTTGGGAGATCTTTTAGTAAACAGTATCAGAGCAACTGGAACTACCCAGTCCAGCTCTGTTGGAGTTGGAATACAACATGAGACAGAAGAATTACCTCTTCTGAAATAAAATTCAGAGAGCAGTGCTGATTGGAGAAGGAGACACAGTCAGTAGCTTGGGGAGGGAGGAGGTAAACAGAAAGGACTTATAATCTAAGTATTTGTAAATAAAAACATACTGTTTTGAGACTTGAGAATATAAACACTTCTAATCTATCTTTAGGGAAATGACAGATACCAATATTATAAGGTGTAATGGCCAGCAAAGAAGTAGTTAAGACCTTGTTTCAGTTCAAGTTTCTTCTGAGCCTTGCCCATGATTGAGAAGCAGAAACTGTGAACTCCACAAGTTGTGAACCCTAGAACCTGTGAACTCATGTTGCTGATGCAACAGAGAGGGGAGGGGCTAATGACCATATATAAGGAGAGGACCAGGCTGGAGAGACCAGAACTGAGAAGGGAGCTCTTCTAGTAAAGGAGAAAATTTGTGGTATCCCAGTACTCTATCTTTCTCTGTTCTGTCTGTGTTGATGTTTGTCTGTGATACTTTCTATAAAAGCCCTGGGACCTTACTGGAAGCCCTGAAAGAGGATATTCTGGTTCTCAGTTCACAGAAGTCCTGAAGGAGGGTTTTGAAGGTCCCTGGGAAATTAGTGATGATTTGTATTGAGTACTTTGACCTTGTTTATGTGTCTCCATTGATACCTATACTGATGATTTGTGTTATTCTCAGATCTTGTTGGTGGGTTTGAGTTGACTTCACAGGCAGATAGTGAATTGATGATGGTGCTGGCAATGTGCATGAATATTATTGTGGCTCTTTTAAGCTTTGTCTCTAAATGAGCATTAGCTTAGGTCCTTTCCAGAAAATTGTGAAAGTATCTAGACATGAACCAAAACACTTAATCCTTACCTGTTATTTCATATAAGGTTTTTTAAATATATGTGTCATAAAGTTCTCTGATAACTGATACTCTATCTATTTGATTGTTGTGGAAAACCAGAATAGATAAATCTAAAGTATTGAGGTTTTTGTATATGCAACTTGGAATGTGCCAATCAGAATTGACTTAGGTTGTAGTGCTATATATTTAGTAGAGATGAGTTTGTTAGTGCACTCCAATGACTGTCTTTCAAGAAAGAAAAAAAATAATCCGTGGTAAGATTCTCCTTGTGAAAACAACCTGGGATCATCTCAGAGACGAGTACAAGATAGAGAATACACTGAACTTAAAAACAAAGTTTTCCTGAAGAAGGAAGGATAATTGCCAAGACATCCCACACTACATAAAAGGAGTGAAAAGTACTCCATATGTATAAAGAAAGATTTCCTCCTTAAGGTTGAGTGACAACTTAGTCTGTCTTACTCTCTGCTGAAACTTAGTGGTTATACATGTAGCACATGTTGGCATGCATAAGGATGAATTAGAATACATTCATTTGGGGGGGGGGTACACCAGGTGGTGCAGTGAATAGAGTGCCAGCCCTGGAATCAGGAGGACCTGGGTTCAAATACAGCCTCAGACACTTAACACAAAAATTAGCCGTGTAACCCTGGGCAAGTCACTTAAACCCAATTGCCCTACCTTCCCCCCTCCAAAAATGAAATTAAAAAGCATACATTCATTAGGAATTCAGGATCCCAATGGAAAAGAAAAACTACAGAACATATAAAGAAAGAATACTCAGAGTAGAGGGGGGGGGAGGAGGGAGAGAGAGAAATATATAGGCATCCCAATCTAGACAGAAAATATCCAGAATGCAAAGTAACAAGCATTGGTCTCCAAAAAGTATTTTCTTTTTAAATGCACAGGACAGAACAGTTTATCTGAAATGGGAAATTTTTTATCTAGGAACATGGGAAACTTCTAGTTTTTTTTCTAAATTTATATTTAGTTGTCAAAATTAATTTCTCAAACATTTTGAGTTTGAGAAAAACAATTTTCTTCCCATCTCTCCCCTACCCCTACCCCAAGATAGCATGCATGCATACCCCTTTCCCCAATCTGCCCTCTCTTATATCCCTCCTTAAACCACCTCTACTCTTACTTTCTTGTAGGGCAAGATGGATTTCTCTTCCCCATTTCCTGTATATCTTATTTCTTGGTTGCATGCAAAAAAAAATTTAAACAATTGTTTTTAAAACTTAGAGTTTATGATTCTCTCCCTTCTTCCATTCTCACTGACTCCCAGTGATAAGACAAGCAATTCAATATAGGTCATACATATGTAGTAACACAAAACATTTCCATTGCAGTCATACTGTGAAAGGCTAACTATATTTATCTCCATCCTATGCCCCCACCCCATTTATTGTATTTTCTCCTTTGAACCTATCCCTTTTAAAAGTATTTGCTTCTAACTACCCTCTCCCTCAATTGGCCCTTACTTCTACCACTCCCTCTCTTATCTCCTTTTCCCCTACTTTCCTGTAGGGCAACATACCCAATTGAGTGTGTATGTTATTACCTCCTTAAGCCAAATTCAAAGTAAGATTAACTCTTTCCCTTTCATCTACATGCTCTTCCCCTCCATTGTAACAGCTTTCTCCTGCCTCCTTTATTTCAAATAATCTACTCAATTCTATCTCTTCCCGTCTCCTCCCAATATATTGCTCTTTCACCTAATTTTATTTTTTATATCATCCTTTCACAAACAGCTCACTCTGGCCCTCTGTCTATATGTACATGTACACACACATATACCTACCTATACATACGCACAAACACATATATGTATATATGTATGTATATACATGTATGTATACGCACATATAAATTCCCATCTTCATACTGAGAAAAGTCTCATGAGTTACAAATATCATCTTTCCACGTAGGAATGTAAATAGTTCACTTTTAATGATTTCTTTATGATTTCTCTTTCCTGTTTTCCTTTTCACGCTTCTCTTATTTCTTGTATTTGAAAGTCAAATTTTCTTTTCAGCTCTGTTTTTTTCATCAAGAATGATTGAAAGTCCTCTATTTTATTGAATATCCATATCTTCCCTCGAAGCATTACACTCACGTTTGTTGGGTAGGTGATTCTTGGTTTTAATCCTTGCTCCTTTGGCCTCTGGAATATAATATCCCAAGCCCTTAAATTCCTTAATGTAGAAGTTGCTAGATCTTGTGTTATCATGATTTTGTTTCCAAAATACTAAAATTGTTTCTTACTGATAGTTTGTAATATTTTCTCCTTGACCTGGGGACTCTGGTATTTGGCTATGATATTCCTAAGAGTTTTCTTTATTGGATCTTCTTAAAGAGGCTATTGGTGAATTCTTTCAATTTTTCATTTTCCCCTTTGCTTCTAGAATATTAGGGCAATTTTTCTTGATAAATTCTTGAAACATGATGTCTAGGTATTTTTTAAAATCTCTCCTGGATATATTTTTCAGGTCAATTATTTTTCCAATGAGATATTTCACATTGTTTTCTATTTTTGAAAAACTACCTTTGGATCTGTTTTATGGTATCTTGATTTCTCATATAGTCATTAGCTTCCATTTGCTCCAATATAATTTTTAAGGAATTACTTTGTTCATTGAGCTTTTGAAATTCCATTCCAATTTGACTAATTTTGCTTTTTAAGGCATTTTTCTCCTCAGTGGGATTTTGGACTTCTTTTGTCATTTGAGTTAGTCTGTTTTTTAAGGTGCTATTTTCTTCCCTCAGGCTATTGACTCACTTTTCATGATTTTCTTGCATCATTCTCGTTTCTCTTCCCAATTTTTCCTCTACTTCTCTTACTTGATTTTCAAAATCCTACTTGAGTTCCTCCATGGTTCATGACCAGTTCATTATTTTTTCTTCTTTGAGACGTTTGATCTAGGAGTTTCGATTTTGTTGTCTTCTTCTGTTTCTATGTTTTGATCTTCTTTGTTCCCTGAAAAAAATTTTTAATCTGATTTCATTTCCTCCGTTTGCCCATCTTGACAGTCAATTACTTGAGTCTTGAGCTCTTTGCCATGGTAGAACTCACCTTCCAGAGTGGAGAGTGCTATGTCCCAAATTTCCAGGGTTTTGAGCAGCTATTCTGAGAGCTTTTTCCAAGCAAAACTGTGAGAATGAGTGCCTCTCCAGAGTCTCAACAAGCTCTGGCACACCAGCATTTTTCACCCCAGCACTACCACTCAAGACTGTAACCCATAATCAAATAGGATAAAGCAAAAGGATCCTACCTCAGTACCAGAATAGAGATTCCTTCAGATGCCTTCTTGCTGGCCACTTTGTCCCACTTGATCTGTAGGCCTGCAGCCAGAAGAGTCCACACTGGCAGCAGTTGCAGCGGCTGTCACCTCCTCCCATTCTGGGGCCAAGGGTTAGCCCATAATCGTCTTTCACCCAGGATCAACAGTTCCCCACTGATATTTTACTTTCTCTTTGTCATTTATTGGTTGAAAAGTATGGAAACCACCACAACTGCCAGTGATTCTTTCTCTTGAAGTCTTTTCTAGCCATTCTTTGCCATGGGTCTGAGCCAGTTTGGCCCATGTGGGACTGTGCTCTGCTCCTTATTCAGTGTGACAGACCCTTCCTTTTTGCCTGCCAGGCTGCCTTCTGCAGGAGATTTGTTTCTGTCACTTTGTAGGTTCTGTAGCACTAAAATTTGTTTAGAGTAATTTTTTACAGGTATTGGAGGTGGTTTGAGCAGGGGATTAAGGAAGTTTCTGCTTTTATTGTACCATCTTGGCTCTGCCCCTCTCTAGTTATTTTCTAAATTAATTTTACAGATGTTGAAATTCTGCCACAAGATTGGAAATAATGGCTAAAATCACCTAATCTTGAATCAAATATTGGATTCATTTCTACACCCTGACAAATAAACAATTTGGTTTCATTGTATGTTACACTTCAAAAATTCTAATTGCTTTGTGTAATGGGATTGATACATTTCAAAATATTATTGTTATTTTTTTTATATCAACTTGTGGTATTAGAAAACTCCCAGGGTGGGAGTGGGAGGGACTTCTTTTACAAGTGTAGTCCTGTATTACTCGGAATCCTAGTGAGTCAACTGAATCATTAAGACATTAAGTAAATTGCCCAAGGTGGCACTGCCAGTATGTAAAAGAGACCAGACTTTAATCTAGGTATTTCTGATTCTAAGAGGAGTTTTCTATATGCTATGCCATGAAGCTTCTTTTGAAAATTATCAGCTAGAAATTGAGCTTTTACAATTCCAAATAGAAATATTCTACTGAGGGTGGCTAGGTGGCATAGTGAATAGAGCTTTAGTCCTGGAGTCAGGAGGACCTGAGTTCAAATCCTAGCTATGTGACTTTGGGCAAATCACTTAACCCCAATTGCCCTCTAAAAAAAAAAGTTCTACTGAATGTTTAATAATATATCTTACAATTGATAATATCTGAATTAAAATTAGCTCATAAACAATAGTGGCACAGAATAATATTATGGAATAATAATCGTTAATACAAATAATGAGATCTATATAAAATAATAAAAATAATCATGTATGTATGTTGGGATTTATGAAGTATTTAAAAATTAGTATTTCAAAAATGAGACCATGATGTTAAACGTTTTACCTACTGTCACATAATGTCTGGGGTTAGATAATTAATTTTGTCTTCCTGACCTTGAAGCTTGGCACTGTGTTTGCTGGGCCCCTCAACAGTTTCACTTTAATAGATGAAATATATATCAGTAATATTTACAAAAGTGTGTGTGTCTGTGTCTGTGTCTGTGTCTGTATGGATGTATGTGTTACATGTCTATGTCTGTAGGTCTGCATGGGAATTGTAAAACACACCTATGGACTCTTTGTTCCACATGGACAAATTGGATGTGCACTGAATGAAATACCATTTTAGGAGTGAGAGAAGAGATTTTGTTCAAATAGTTAACAACTCCTAGCTTTATACATTCAAATTTGGAAAAGATTATGAAGCTATATAATTGATATTCAGGAAAGGGAAATTAATAACAAAATATTGGGGAAAGATCCTCTCTGAGGATATGAAGCTATGATTAGTTTAATGAGTAAATGAACATAATATGTTTTGGACATATGACAACTTTTTGAATACTATCATTTTTTAACTGGCACAGGTCTCAGAGAAGCTGGGAAATTTGCCTATTTCTGTCTTTGTCTTTCTGACTCTCTGTCTCTCTAACTCAGTTTTCTTTCTCAAAATCCCCTTTTAGGTTCAGACAATACTATTTCACTACAGCCAATTTTTGGTTGGTAAAGGTATGTGGGTTAATTCTGTTATTCAAGGACAGAAAATGTACCGGTTTCAAGGCACATTAAAAAAAATAATGGGGGCAGCTAGGTGATGCAGTGAGCCACAGAATCAAGTGGACCTGAGTTCAAATCTGGTCTCAGAAACTTAATGCTCACTTGCTCTGTGACCTTGGGCAAGTCATTTAATCACAATTGCCCTGCCTTCCTCCCTCCAAAAAAAAAAAACCAAAAAAGGGAAATGCTTTTATATTTCAAGACAGAAGTTCTTGCCAAATGCTTAATTGTGTTAGGGTAGTGACCTTGGTTTTCTTTTTTTTTCTTTTTATTTTTTTTATTTATTTGTTTATTTATTTTTGATTGTTAATAAAATTTTAATTAATCACCATTTTGATAAAAATTATTTCAAATCTCTCTTTCTATGGTCCCACGTAAAATATAATTTCTGTTGCATTATAATGTAAAAATGATGCATTTAATATTTTTGCTTTTCTGTATTTAACTATAAAATTTTAATGTCCTAATATATGGTCAGTTTTTGTAAAGGTACCATGTACTGCTGAGAAAAAGGTATATTCCTTTCTATTTGCAATCAGTTCCCTCCAGATATCAATCACATTTAGCTTATCTAAGATTTTATTTATCTTCTTAACTTCTTTTCTAGTTATTTTTAAAATTAGATTGATCTACTTCTGAGAGAATTTTGAAGTCCACTACTATTATGGTTTTACCCTCTATTTCCACCTATACTTCATTCAGCTTTTTCTTTAAATATCTGGATGCTATAGGATTTACTGCATATAAGTTTAGTATTGTTATTGTATCATTATCTTTTAAGGTAACATACTTTCCCTGTTTATCTTTTTTAATTGTTTAATTTTAATTTATTTTCTTGATTTCATCATTCATTTCCAGTTTTGAGTTACAAATTTTCTCCCCTTCTTTCCCCTACCCCCAAGCCCAAAACAGTGATCCCACCGTGAAGCCCCTCCCACAATCTGTTCCCTTTTATGTCCTCCTCCAATGCCCCTCTA